>JAWNOT010000023.1:1960000-2070000 GCA_035045825.1 Drosophila eohydei | reverse complement strand
ATCGTTTCTAATATATAACTTAGGATAAAATTATTTGATAGGATATAAGTTATTCCGTATTATTTCTTACCTTTTTTATCACCAACGCAGCTGACAACTGAAATAAACGATTATTTATGTATACTTACATGGTTCTAAAGTAGTTTTTATACCTTGCATTCAAAACAAAAATCCAGGGTATACTGGTTTTGTTGAAATGTATGTAACAGGCAGATGAAGGCGTCGCAGACCCCATAAAGTATATATATTCTTGAGCAGGAATCGATAGAACCATGCTTTCCGTCCGTCTGTCTGACCGTCCATATAAACGCAGCCACACAAAATAGAGAATTGAAATTTTAAATATATATTCCTGCAGTATATATCATACGCACTACAAATTTTTAATTTTGTCCGATACTTCATTCCATTTTCTTATCAAAATGAATCTATAATTAGACGTCATTTTTTAACCTTAGCTTGAATACCACAAAACAAAAAAGCTTTAGTCGGGGTGCCCGACTATTAGATACCCTGATCCCAGTCCTATCTGCGGTTTTTAATATTTTCCGTAGTTTGTATCGAGCATTAAAAAAAATACAAATAAAAACATACGTTACCACACCAAGATTCGAATCTTGGTGTGGTAACGTATTTTTTTATTTGTATTTTTTTTTTAATGCTCGATACAAACTACGGAAAATATTAAAAACCGCAGATAGGACTGGGATCAGGGTATCTACTAGTCGGGCACCCCGACTAAAGCTTTTTATACCCTGATCCCATTGAAAATGGGAAATCAGGGTATAATGGTTTTGTGCAAATGTATGTAACAGGCAGAAGGAGGCGTGGCAGACCCCATAAAGTATATATATTCTTGATCAGGACGACAAGCCGAGTCGATTGAGCCCTGTCCGTCTGTCTGTCCGTCCGTCTGTCCGTCTGTCCGTCTGTCCGTATGTGTGAACGCGTGGATCTCAGCATCTATAAGAGCTAGAGACTTGAAAATTTTTTTTGTAGGTCCGTGTATAGCACGCGCAGGTCAAGTTTGTTTCAAATATTCGATAACTATTCGCATTTAATTGTTATCGAATAAAAACATTATTGAAATGCAGTAAATAAATTATATCTCGAACGTCTTAAGAGCTAGAGCCTCCAAATTTTGTATTTAGTTTTATGTATATTTTATGCAATTATGATTTTTGTTGGATTTTGGATACCGGCTCCAAATTCCCCAAATTCTTAGAATTTAAGTTTAGTTGGAACTAGGGCCATTATGTGAAGGCGTTTGCATCTCAACCAAGCCAATAGGATATGTAGATCATATGCTGAAAATTTCATTAAAATCCATTAAGTAAAACAGAAGTTATTAAACAAAACGTTTGGCCAATTTGCAAAAGCACATGTCAGCAGCGCCACGCGCACGCATTTTTCCTATGCGTGTGCACACATACATTCAAATGCGTGTATTCTTTTCTATTCCACGAATTGCAATTGCGATTGAAATGTGCTGAATTATTAGCTGCTACTTTTGTTCAAATTTGCAGCTGCTTGCGCAAGCAGATCGGTGGCTGCGTTGGTAGAGGCGGCGCTCGTGTGCAGCGCGGTCCTGGTTCGAGACCAGTGCAGACAAAGCATTTTTTATTGTTTTATTTATTTTTTAATTATGAAGTGGCGGTGTTGGTAGAGTTGGCGCACGTTGCGCAGACAATCCGGGTTCGAATCCTGGTCTCGCAATGTCATTTTTTATTTATTTTCTTTTTTTTTTTTGAATACTCGATACAAACTACAGAAAATATTAAAAAACTCAGAGGACTGGGATCAGGGTATCTCCTAGTCGGGCACCCCGACTAGAGCTTTCTTACTTGTTTGTTTTGTGGTATTCAAGCTAAGGTTAAAAAATGACGTCTAATTATAGATTCATTTTGATAAGAAAATGGAATGAAGTATCGAAAAAAATTAAAAATTTGTAGTGCGTATGATATATACTGCAGGAATATATATTTAAAATTTCAATTCTCTATTTTGTGTGGCTGCGTTTATATGGACGGTCAGACAGACGGACGGAAATTCTTCAAATTTTGTATTTACTTTTATGTATATATTATGCAATTTTGATTTTTATTTGATTTTGGATACCGGCTCCAAATTTCCCCAAATTCTTAAATTTTAAGTTTAGTTGGAACTAGGGCCATTATGTGACGGCGTTTGCATTAAAATCCATTCAGTAAAACAGAAGTTTTTAAACAAAACGTTTGGCCAATTTGCAAAAGCACATGTCATCAGAACCACGCGCACGCATTTTTCCTATGCGTGTGCACACATACATTAAAATGCGTGTATTCTTTTCTATTCGAAGAATCGAAATTACGCTTGAATTGTGCTGAATTATTAGCTGCTACTTAATGTTAAATTTGCAACTTCTTATAAGAGCAGTGCAGTGGCTGCGGTGGTCGAGACGGCGTCAGTTAGCGATTAGTCCCGGGTTCAAGCCTGGTCGAATTCTGGTCTCGTAATGTCGTTTTTTATTTGTTTTTTTTTTTTTTTTTTTTTTTTAATACTCGATACAAACTACTGAAAATATTAATGTACGCAGATAGGACTGGGATCAAGGTATCTCCTAGTCGGGGACCCCGACTAGAGCTTTCTTACTTGTTAGTATTGTTGTCCTAGTTACGTGTGCTTGATTGAAATGGGTCTTAGGCTCAATTCAGGTTGTACCCGAGGAGTCTGAATCCATCTTGTTTAAAAAAAATTTAATTTTAAGCATTGAAATGAACCTTGACCTGTATTTGATTGCGCTCCAGAAAATATGTATTGGTCTATTATACGCTCTTCGCTGTAGTATTAAAGCTTAAGTTTGGAAGAGGCGATTAGGAGATAAGCATTTAAATGCATTTGTAATAATAACTTCTGTGTTACTTAACGGATTTCAATATGGTTTCAGCCTATGATCTAGAATATCAGAATATTTGTCAGTTTAGTAAAAATGCAAACTCTTTATTCCATTGGCTATGCTTGAACTGAAGTTCACTTTGAAGAATTTTGAAAAATTTGGATCCAGTTTTAAAATATAACAAAAGGACAAACTGTATAAGATATACATAAAACTAAATGCATAATTTGGAGATTTTGGAAGCAAACTGTAAGTTCAAATACATAGGGACAGAAGGATGGACAGACAGACAGAACGATAGACTGACAGACGGACAGACAGGCGAACAGAGCACACGACTCTGCACTTCGTCCTGATTATGACTTTATGGGGCCTGCCACTTCTCTTTCTACTTGTTACACACATTTGAATAAAATATGCTCTGATTTTCCGGTTTCAATAGGTTCATATGCTAATTATTATTATTATTGTTTTACCATCGGCGTTGTCTCCCTTTTGTTTATTCGTGGGAAACGGAAATTGTAAAAAACTTGTCGACTGCTGCCGACTCTCGTTTAACTTTCTGTGTTTACCTGATGCAAGGCAACTGCGAGCCAGCGGCATTTGGCCACATCTTCACCAGCTTCAGACGTAGCTGCAACGCCGTGTTCAATGTTGTTAACAATATAATGAAATAAGCGATACGAGTTCAATGCGGCTTTTAAAATTTTATGTAATTAAATGCATAAACGATGCTTGAGAGAAAGAGAGAGAGAGCGATAGAGAAATATATAAATTTGATAAATTTGTAAACCACAAATGAACAGTTACGTACGTACATGCTCAAGAGTGTAGGTGTTGGTGGCTTTGTGTATTTTCGCAAGCAATACACTTGAGCTAAGCCATCGCTAACTGATTGTTAGCTTTCAAGGTAACAGCATGCGATGACTTCATCCGCATTGACCATTTTCTTGTTTTCAGTTCGAATCCACATGATACATATGTGTATGTGAGTGTAAATAGCTGCATGCTTGTGGGTGTGTATGTGTCTGTGTCTGTGTTAGACACCCCCATGACAAAGGAAACGTTGGCGTTGGACTTTGTCATCTGCCATCATCGCTCTAGAACCAGCTTCTTATATATATATATATATATATATATATATATATATATATATATATATATATATATATTTCTTCACTTCCTTTCCCTTCTCTTATTTGTCTTTAGTATGAAAGCTCTTATAATGTTTGAGGGATAAACGTTGATATATATCGAATAACTTTAGATAACGCATTTGATATGACGATATCAGATGCAAAGCTAGACTCGGCTCAAACTCTATATAAGTCAGGTCAGGTTTGTGCTGCTCCCTTGGATTTGCTTCTGTTCTCTTCTCGCAAATTTATTTTTTTATCTTACATTCTCCACTCTATATCTTATATTCTCTTCGATTCTCCCATCTCTTATATTGTTATTTTCTGCTTGTTTTATCTTGTCTCTTTCTTCTGTCTTTAATCAGTTTCTCCGTCTTCTTCTCTCTTATCTCTTATATCCTCTATATTCTTTATTCTATATTTTGTTCGTCTTCTCTCCGCTTTTGTTCACGTCTATCACGTATGCTCTCCTGTCACTCGTCTTCTTAGACCGTGCTGTATGTTGCAAGCATTAGAGCAAAGTCTCTTATGCCCTTTTGCGATATGCACGGGGTATATACTACAATTTTTTTCTCTTTTTAATTGCTGTTTTTATTAGCAATCTGTCTTATACTAGACAATAAACAAATTTGTTAACAATAATATTACGTAACCGGATGGCTTGGTCTCCAATGAAATCAATCCATATATTTACCTACTTTACATATTTATTTATTTCTGTGGGGCTGGTCTAGGACATGAAATCTTTTGAGTCGTCTGTGGTTGCTTGAGTCATCCCTACTGGATGCTAGAGCATTATCATTGTTATGCAGTTTATTCATGTATCTGCTTGCATATAGTTGTATTTCTTCTTTAACAAGGGGCAGTTTAAGATCTTTGTGAATATTATAATCAGTCACATACCAGGGTGCACATGTAATCATTCTGAGCGTCTTGTTCTGGTATCGCTGTATAATTTTGATATTTGAATTACTAGCAGTACCCCATAACTGCAATGCGTAGGTCCATACTGGCTTCAGTACGGTCTTAATTTATTTTCAAGACTAAGTTCAGAACGTGGTCTTAACAGCCAATACATTTTCTTGGCTTTCACCTTGAGCTGCTCTCGTTTCGATTTGATGTGCTGCTTCCAAGTTAGCCGCCGATCAAGATGAACACCTAGATATTTTACCGATTCAATAACAGGTATAGCATGACGGTTTAGTGTGACTGCAGGACAACTTCCAGGTCTCAGAGTAAATGTAACTTGAACTGACTTTTGCGTGTTCACTATTATTCTCCACTTTTGAAGCCATACTTCAATCAGACCGAGTTCTTCTTGGAGTAAGTTGGATGCAACTTGTGGGTCAGTGTTCGTAGCAATGATTGCGGCATGATCAGCATATGTTGCTATCTCAACAGCGTTTGTTGTAGGTAGGTCAGCTGTGTAAATTGTATACAAAACTGGACCCAAAGCACTCCCTTGCGGAACACCAGCTTCATGATCTTGTACATAAAAGGATCGGATTGCCAGGTACGCTTTTATAATAGTAAAGTATGGTGCTGGCAGCCACTTCTTAACTTTGTAAAGAAGACCTGCATGCCAAACGCTTGTTTAATGTCTAAAAAGACACCTGTACAATATTTTTTGCATTCAAATGCATCAATCATTGCATGCGTTATTTGATGGCATTGCTCAAGTGTTCCATGCCCTCTTCTAAACCCAAACTGATGTTCCGGTAAGATATTTAGTTCGACTAGCACCACTGAGATTCTCCTTAAAAGTATTCTTTCAAATACTTTCGAATACTTTAGAGCAAACTAATGGGACGATATTGGGTTTGAGAATCATGATTATTTCCGCACATTTCCACTGTCTTGGGAAGTATTCCAACTTTAGCATTGTATATTTGAGTGCGCAATCGGATGCATTTCAGCGGAAGATGTCTAATGGTATTTGCGCATATTTTATAATATGCTGACGCTTTCTTCTTGTTTAGGATCTTTATTTCCTCTTCCACTTCAGCAATAGTCGTGTGGCGTATCGGTAGGCTCATCTGGCAAGCAGTATATAGAAATTGGTCAACCTCATCTACTGATCATTTTCCAGATTTAAAAACAGAGCTTAAATGCTCTGCAGACGCTTCAGCTTTTTCATTATTGCCTCTGCAGCGTTGCTTTCCAAAGGCTGTGATCCAAGTCACTTGTATTCGGATCAAGATTCCTAAAAATATTCTGTTGTAGCTTCACTTTTTATATCCCATAGTCTATTGTCTAAGTCTTTGACTGCCTTTTTGAATTTTCTCTTGTCGATTGGGCTTCACGTTGTCTGCCATATTTTCCGCAGTTTTCTTTTTTCAGCTATTTTTGCTCTAAGTTCTAGTGGCAGAAAAGCTTGCCTATTTACATTTTCTTTTGGTGGTGGTGTGAACATGTATCCAGCAGCAAGAATCGAGTTTGTGAGTGCTTCAATTGCCATTTCAACTTCATCACCTGACTTGAGTGAAATATTTAGGCATATTCGGTGTTCTAGCCAGTTTTTAAATCCGTTTATGTTGGTTTTACCATTAATAATTCTATAAGACTTCTGCTTGTAACACACTGCAGTTCCATAGGTTGCTATAATCAGAGCTCAGATCAAAGTTCTCTTCTATTTTAAAATTATTTTGCGGTAGCTGAGAGCAAACAATGAAATCCAATAAATCTGGGATCTTACGTGGATCAGTTGATCAGTACGTTGGCTTGCCTGACGATAAAGATGAGTATGTGTTGAGGGTGATACATTTGTAAAACTCAGCACCTTTTGGATTTACCAGCCTTGACCCCCACCATGAGTGCTTTGCGTATAGTCACCTCCAGCAATGAAGCATCTACCAAGTTGTTGAAATAGTGAATTGAAATCGTCTTCTTTGCTGCATATGTTGGTGCTAGATATACTGCAGCAATAGATATAGTGGAGTGTATGCATTGTACTTGAATTGCTGATACAGTCTAATGCTGTGTATTTTAAAATATTTTTTACAATAACTGCACTTACTCCTTGTGGGTGGTTAGCATTAATGATGTTAAACCCGCTAATGGCCATCTAATTTCTGTTAGTAAAATGTGTTTCTGAAATAAGTAATATATCGATTTTGTTGACTTTAATAAATAAGGTTATTTCATTACGATGACTGGAAAGCCCGTCAGCTTTCCATATGGCTGTGCGGAGATCTAATTGCATAATTTATTTACAGGTAACATTATCATAATGAGTAAATTATTTGTTAGTTCAGACTGTTCTACTAACAGCTTTCAATTCCTTCTAGAGAAGAGTTTTCTTTTATGACAGGGTCACCTCGTAGTACTTGCGCATAGCTTACAGTATTTGAAAATTGATTCGTATTGCTTGTAGGAGTGTTTATTGATAATCTTGGTCGTTCATGTGGTGGTTGGAGGTGGTTGGAGGTTGGAGCATCTTTCGACTTAGTACAATTGACGCTTGGGTTATTATCAGCACATTTAACACACTTAAATTTTTTGTTGCAATATGCTTTTGTGCATCATGTGGCTCACTTTCCTTGGCGGCTCGATTGTTAATAACATAATATGCAAAGTGTTGAGTAATCTACAGTTAATGTAGTTGTTATTGTTGTGGTGCGTCGTTGGTCTGACCGCTTTTATGGCCACGAACTTTGTTGCAAATGGATTAGTCGAAACCTCCTCAAACACGGCCGCCCTCACGCGCTCCCTGACTCTCACTCACTTTTGCTTTATTTGGGTCAAACGCACAACCTGTTTTTGTTTGTGGCCAGTCTATGCGACCCCTAAAGAAATAGAAATATATATATATATATAAATATATATATATGTGCTATGTTTGTAGCTGCGTGACGTCATTTCATCGAAAGCCAAGACGTTTTTAGCATTTCCGACTAAATTCGTGTTCATTCGACACTCAAGCGCCATAAAAAGAAAGAATCGAATCATCTGTGCAAAAAGGTCAGTAACATCAAAACGAATCGATTGTAAACTAATCGCATGGAATGCTTGATCGACCGCCACATACCCTTTATGTATATTGTGGTAGAAATTTCATAGCAAATTATAAATTCTAGCTGTAAAAGCTCTTCAGCTCAGATTTATAAATATAGGGTTTTCTGTTTTAAAAGCCAATATACTCGGTTGAATAAGCATAGAAATTTTTGTAGGCCAAACCGAAGCAGAATTACTCCTGACGTCTTTATATCGCTGATCAGTTGTGATGGCCTATATACTTCTATTCGTTCTATATACTATGTTTACGCTAGGATACAGAGATGTATATCTAACTAAATGAGCACTGCAGATTTCAACTCTCTGTGAAGGACCTACAAAATATCGATTCAAATTGATATCAAACCCAAGTTGTTCTGAATTTATCGGGCAAGTATTATGAGCCTTGAATTGCTCACAAGGTGTATTTCTTCAATTCGTGCCTACCCATAGCACTCTTGTCATCGATAATTATATAGGTAAATGAATTTCCCGTAGGACCTATAAAAAAAGAAAGACATAGAAGTCAAGTTAATTGTCAAACAATAGAAGCAGCCAATAGAAGAAGAAAAGAGGCAAATAATGTTGATGTAAATGTGAATATGCATAAAGGCTTGTTAATATATTACCAGTATATTGTCAATTGATTATATTGATTGATGCCCAACCAGAGACTGAAATGCCCTTTAATCCTCTGTTTGTTTTCACTTTCAATCGTCCGTAACTATCTGAAATATTCGCTGGCTTTCACTTTAAAGAAAGTTCCCAAACTATATATTAATCATTTTTCGGCTCAGCTCTAGCTTGGCATGCACCAGGCGTAAAAGTGGAATCTTTGGAATATGTCATACAAATGAAAGTCCTAGAATTTAAGCAACCCCTTTGAGTCATCACTTGAGTCTACCACTAGTCACCTAGTCGCTTTATCTGCCTTCTTACCATCAGTACCCTTACTACAACGAGATTTAATATTGAAAACTTGGATCTCTATTGATTTCGTTTCTTTTCTACAGATATTTAAAAAAATTTATAAACCAAAAAGGTAAAGTCAACTTGTTTAGCTAGAGAAGCAAGACGATGTATGTGTGTATATATTTTAAGATGTTATAAAATTAGGTGTAGCTAAGTTTCCCTTCAGCACTTGATGAGCTGAATGACACTCAATTGATATATTTTCCATTAACGACCCTTTTTAATTGCAGCTAGAGTGCCTTGAGTGAACTATGCAACAATGTGACGCAGGGCAAAGTACGGCGACAGCAGCAGCAGCAGCAGCAGCAGCACAAGTAGCTGAAAGCAGCGAAAGACCACACATACAATAAGCAAAGGCACACCGCACTAAGAAGGCAGTCCGGCAGACAGTGCTTAGCGAAGACAACAACCAACTGTACAACCAATTGCTGAATCAAACAAACAATACAAAACGCCGAGAGCGAGTAGACTGAGCAACGAGAGGTGGCAAAGCAAAGAAGGAGCACGATAACAACAGCGAGAGCAGTAACGGGAACGAGTGCAGAAGCGAGAGCGAGGGATTAAGGGCGAACGCCATGCCCAGCACGGCGGGTAGTGCAGCTGGCGTAGGCGTTGGTGCATTGATCAACAGCGCCGGGAGCAGCGCTAGCATGGGCATCGGGTCTGGCGCCGGCGCTAGCGTCGGCGTTGGCGTTGGCGCCAGCAGCGCAGCAGCAAGTGCCAGTAGCAGTGCTGTGGCCGCAGCCTCGGCTGGCACCTTAATAGCACAGAGCACGGCAGGCACAAGCGCTGCTAGCGGCACCATCACCTGGGATAACAATGGCACCCTGCGCTCCATCAATCCTGGCGACTGGTCCATCGAACAGTGCCTCATTTGGCAGCAGCCGCATCATCTCTACTTTCAACTAGGCTGGGCCTTTCTATTTCTAGCCTTTCTGGCGCCCCACGGACCTTTCGGTTCACTATGGATGCGCGCCACCATGCTCATCGGCTGCATCATGATGGGCATGTATGGTTACCTGATTGAGTGCACTCCGGATGTGGTGCTCTGGTCCGGACTTGGCATTGGCATCAACTTTATCTATCTAATTGTAGTGCTCTGTCGACTGCGTCCGGTTCGTTTCGATCAGGAAATTGAAGCGGTGAGTAAACATTCCATTTACTTTCCAAACCATTCCCCAACACTGGTCAGCTACTGATACTACTCTCGATATTCGTCAACATATACATAGAGAGAACTAGACAGCTTCTTTCCTGACTCTATTTAAGGAAGTTATCCACATCTAAATCTAGGCTAGGCAGGGTAAGCCTGTACTATTTCTATTTCGGTTTCCTCTAATGAAATTGGTAATTTTTGTAATTACCATTGTTAACTAACACTGAAGTGTTTTAATGTGTTATCAAGTTACTCTCTTGGGACTGTGAACTTTTCTCTAAACAGCGGTTGTAAGCGCATTGGCGTTGAGCTTGAATCAAATTCAAGATTAAGATTATAGATCTATCAGATTAAGATTATAGTCAAAAAGTAATTAAAAGTAAATAAATATTTATTTAGTTTTTGACTACAATGATAGACACCCAACAACTTGTCCCAAAATTTGCCTGTTAGACGGGTATAAACTCAAAAGTGTGTGATTTCTCACATTATCGATTCGATTTTCTATTTTATTCTATTAGTCACATTTCTATTATAGATTCGATTCAAAGAGGTTTGTTTCTGCTAGAGAAATCTACTACTATATAAGTTTCTCTGAAGAACAATGTAGATTGATGATTCTTCACTTTATATATATATATATATATATATATATACATATATATGTAACCGGTTATGTATGTATATATATATATATTTATTTTATTATATTATATTATATTATTTCAATAAGATTGCGCATCTAGAACTCTACTTCTGCGTTAACTATTTTTGAATGTGGGGAATTCTAGTCTGTAAATGCAAAAATATGCCTACGAAGAGTATCTTTAGTAGGGCACATTTTGCTTAGCTTTCTTAACAAATTAAAAGACATTATTTTGTTTTAGTTTAAAATATTTTTTTCTCTTCTTAACTTGAGTTGCGTAAGCAAATGCACATAGCTCACTTAAACAAATAAATAATTTCGATAGTTTATCAATAGCAAAAAAAATAGGTTTGAAAAAAAAAGACAACAAATGAATGTTATTTTTAATTACTAAAACAATATTAATTAACAATTGTGTGTAAATTATTCACTAAAAACTACGAAATGCTGTATGTATGTGTTTCACTGTATATATATAAATATATATATGTGTGTGTGCGTGTGTGTGGTAAATGGGCTGCATTTGTAGTTGGGTTGGGGACGGGGATGCATGGGGCTGGTGAGTCTTATCACAGGTATTTATTTTTCCTTTCAGGTGCAAAAGTTGCTTAATTTAATTTCTTTTTTAACCAGTTTATTGTTTTTGTTCTACTTGTTGTAATATTAGCTTTTATATGCGAGTGTGTGCGTGTATGGGCGTGTATGGGATGTCTAGTGACTTAATTGCTACAAACATTTATAATGATATTAAATTCTTTTGCATTATAAAGAGAGTGAGAGAGAGATAGAGAGAGATGGAGTTAGTTTGGGAGTTGACAAAAAAGCAGTGCAGCCTTTCAGGCGTTGTCCGAAATTGTGTCTGCATTACGTTTCTTGTATTTGGGGTCTCCGTGTGGTTCGGGTCTTAGCTAATTCGTATTTTCAATGCCAGAAAATACAACTGCAGACAGGTGGCCAATAGGACAATCATGTTGCCAATGGCAATGGTCATGTGTATGCGCCGGAATGCCTTGTGTATGCGCTGATAGTGCGGACACTCAACCAGATCGCCCTGGACGAGGCTGCCCACCTCTTGGCCGCTACCGATAGCGCCTTCGATTCTATATTTCTCGTGCATCAGCCGGAGCATGGGCGGTGCCAGATATAGCCTCACCACCACTTCAATGGCAGCTGTCAGCCCTAAGGCGCTTATTTGGACACTTGCCGCCGTTGTCCAGCCGCTCAGAAAATATTTAACATAGATGATCAGCATGCTGATGCTCAGCATAGCGTTCAGTGCAAAATACTTGGGGAACAGGATTTGCTGGCACTGGCCGAAGGTGTGACGCGGCAGTGAGAAATACAGTGAGAGCCCTGAAATATATATGTATGGAACAAGAGAAGGAAGAAGCGATTAGAATAAGTAATTCAAATTTGATAGTTGTAGTTATAATGCCTACGATTTGGATGACATTCGGTTTGACATTGACATGGACACATTGGATGATTGATGGCAGATGGGGCGAGCAATAGGTGCAGCAGCAGCAGCGCAACAGCAGCAGCATTGGCAGCGACGCTTTTGTTTATGATTGGATAACTTACCAGAGACAAAGGTCATCCAGATTTGTGAACCAAAGTGGGTAGCGAATGCGCCCAGATATGCCAGGGTTGCCAACGTGCTGCCTTCCATTGTGGCGGCAGCAGCGCCGTTGACGTCGGCATTGCGTGTCTGCGTCGTTGTTGTGTGTATCGCTGCCGTTGCCAACTGGCTGCTGTGCATTGTCGTTGTTGTTGTCGTTGTGAGATCGGGTCCAACAGTCAGTAGCACAAAGGATAATATGCAAATAGCGATAAAATGCGCCGGCTGCGTCGTACGCGTCAGGATTCTATACAGAGATACAGAAAGAGAAATAGAGAAATGGTTATTAAGAAAGCTGTTAGCAATTGTATTTCTATTATCTATAATGTTAGCGTGTGCGTGTGTATGCATGTAAATTTAACAGCGCAGTCTTTGTGTTTCGTTATAAAATGCATAATATAACGTTTAGTCGCGCCCCACCCCTTTCCATTTTCGCTGTTATTGGATTTGCCAATATTTATGGCAACAGCACGAGCAGCAGTAGCGACAACAGCGAACAGCGTGTGCTTATCTAACATCAAGTGCTTTGCACTAGCAACAGCTCGTCGCTCGCACATTGTACTCTCTGTCTTTTGTTGCTGCTTACGCATGCTGCGTTCTGTTGCGCTGCGCGACTGTTGCGTTGCGTTGCGTTGCGTCTGCTTTACACATTTTTGCATACGCTTTCGCATAGATCATGTGTATGTGACGTACACCGACGTCTCGTCGGTCGCTGCTGTTGCTTTGTGCTTTGTCGGAATAGAGTCGAAAATGGCGTACGTGCAAAAAAGCATGCAACCAAATATTGTACATACACATATATTTCTGTATTTTGCCATTTGCACAACAATAATTGGAGCGCCAATGGTCACTAAATTTAATACAACGAATTTGCAAAATTACACACATACATATGTACGTGGCAATGTGTCTGGGTTTTAAGCACTTGCACATATGCATATGTTAAGCGACAGCGACGGCAGCAGAGCAATCAGATAATATAACATTTGCCGCCGCCAATGTCGACTCACAAGTTCAATCGAAGCTGAGAGAGAATTCGTAAATCAGCTGTTCAATTGAACAGCTGCTCTCCAAGCTGACAGTGCGATGCCGTCGTTTACGATAAGCCGATAACGCAGAAAGCTGACTCAGTACGGTAACAACGCAGCATTAACGTCGCCGTTACCAACCACGCAGGCAAGGCGCTGACTTCGCCTGCGTCGGCGTCGATGTTGTGACGTTGACATTGCGAGCGTTTCGCACTTTGTAGGTTATTAGGCAGGTTTTTTTTCGGAAGCTTTTCCCTAACGACTCGGTCACCAGCAAAAGTTACTGTTGAGTCATAGTAATGGCTAAAAAGGGGCGTCAGCAGTCGGCCAACGGCCTTCGTTATTATTTATAAATCGAGTGTGATAAAAATATCGTCATTTTTGGGGCTACCTTTATACGTGTGTATCAGGTTGAATCATTTACTAAAGCTGCATATCTGGTCTGGGACTTTGAGCTAACAAAAGCTGTTAATTTCTTACGGCTTATCATGCGCTATTTAAAAGCCAATTTCATGCGCCTCGTGAAAGATTTCATCAGATGTTATGATCACACATGATATAGCCTGATAGCCAAATAACTACAGCTAAGCACGTGCGACTGGCGCCTTCAGTTTGAAAAGCTAAAAGTTCATTCCTAATTTCTCTGTCGTGTGCCCTACGCTGCTCTTATTGTCACTTCCATTTACTGTTTGCATAATTGTGAACGATAAACGCAAAATGAAAACGAAAATAACAGGCGGACGAGAACAACGACGGCGACGGCGACGGCGACGACAACGTCAAAGTGCAAAAAGAGAGGCGTGTTTATGTGAAATAATCGAATGGGTGTAATCTTCTTTCGCGTGATTGGCATGATCGAGTGCCGTGATAATGGCACTGATAAGCTGCAATATGTCGATTAAAATGCTTACATACAATATTCGTACTTCGCTCTTATGTTTTTTTGAATATGATGACAATAGTGTAAGGATAAAGATTTCAAATAAGACTTACGTGTACAGCCGACTGCCTTGCAGTTGGCCGATCAGGCAGTGGCAGCGCTCAGCGAATTTGCGTGTCATTTGTGTGCCAATTGCTAGAGCGTCGTCCATCGATGGCTCCATCGAGCTGAGTTTGCGCTGTTGTTGTGCTGTTAGCGCAGCCGTTGTTGTTGTTGTGTTTGTTGCTAGGGGGCTGCGGTGCGCAGACTTGTCAGCCTCTGACTGTTCTTCTTGTGGTTGTTGTTGCATTTTACGAAAACGTCCACAGAATTTGGGAATTTTCAAAATGTCGCTGCTGCTGCTGCTGGTGTTGTTGTTAGTGCTGTTATGAGGGATGGCAGCTTCAATAGCATTTGCTGTTGCTTTTACAGTTTCCGCCGCCGCTGCTGCTGCAGTCTCTGTCACTGTCACTATTTTTGTTTCTACCAAGCTCTCCTTCTTCAGCGGCACAGTTCTAGTGTGCTTGATGTCAATATCAGTTCCGCTGTCGCTGTTGCTACTGCTGCTGCTACCCATGTCAATGTCTTCGACATCGCTGAGATTTTGCGATTGCTGTTGTTGTTGCTTTTGCAATTCTTTACGCTGTTGCTTTTCGCGTTTGCGCATCGTGTATTTTACGCTTCTGACGGCCTTCTGGGGCAGACCGAACGCCATGTACCGTTCGATCTGTTCACTTTCAATGCCCGAATTGTGGCACATGTTTGCATTTGTGTGTTCTGCTTAACGGTTCTTTGCACCTTTTTGATTTGTTTTCTTTGTCACTGTTACAGTTAATTTAACTGTTAATTGTTTCGATTGGTTTTGGTTTAGCTCAATTTTGGTTGCACTCGAAAAAAATTACAATTTGTATCTGCAAATTTTTGATGAGTTTTGGGGGATTTTTCTTTGGGTTTCGTTGTAATTGTTTGAGTAGTAGTAGTTTTTTTTTTGCTGTTGCTGGGTTAGTTAATTAGTAAACTTTTGTTGCAGTTTTGTACATTAGATTTAGTGCGCGCGCGGCTTGCAATGGGGCGGGTTAGGTATGGGGCTAGTGCTGTTAGCTGCTACGGCTGCTTCTGTTGATGCGAAGTCTACGCGACGAGTTAATATGTGCGATTGAATGGCTAGGCACCAGCGGCTTTAGCTTTTATATAGCACCTGCACATGTGTGTGTGAGTCTCAGTTCTTGGACGTTGACAGCGAGCAGCGCGCTCTCTTCGGCTGTCGGTTTTCGGCAGACTATCAACCATACGACGATGACGATGTCGGCAACGCTCCCACGCGTTCGTCGTGCACTTGATCTACATTGCTGTAATGCTGTATAAATTGCCGGGGCAGGGAAAGGGACAGAGACAGAGACAGGGGTAGAGGTTAATCTGGGCAGACAGCTGTTGATCGTGCCACTCCGTGCTGTAAAGCCGAAGCAGCCCAGGCGCGACACCGAGAAAGATTGAGAGGGGAGAGAGAGCGTAGTTTTAAGAGCATGAGTACCTGTTGCATATCTACTCTTAGCTGTCCGAAGAGTAAGCAATTAAATGCTCCTTGTCACGCTACGATCGTTATGTACACTTTATATAGGCCCAAGACCCGCTGTGTGGATGCGGACGTGCCAGAATCTTAGCCAAATGGGCGTCGTTCTCGGTTTTCGATTGCTAATGTCCGCCACATGTGCATACTTTTAGACTCTTGGCTTTTGGGGCGGGGGAGGTGGCGCCTTACATAACTCCAAGTAGACATGTCCACAGAATGTTTTTCCTGCTGTTTACATTGTTGCCAGCTGCACTGCGCCATGTCACCTTTCTGTTCTATCAGAAAAAAAACGCAAAAAATTCAAGCGAATTCTTTTGACGTTCTTCCTTTGACGTCATTGGGGATTTGGAAGTCACCGGCCTCTTGGAAAGCAGCGCTGCCAATTTTGATGAGTAAGTGATCTGTTTTGGCTAAACTTCAAAGGGCATTCTTGGCTCATTTGGGCATTTGCATAGCTAGAATTTAAAGCGAGGGACACATAATGACTAAAAAATTCACTTCTATTAACGGAAAAGGATATATATATTAAGAATGACCATGTGAGAAACACTTCTATGAACATCAAATTAAAATGACCTGCGGACTATAAGTGAGGATCACATTTAGGATATCATGATCACTTTTACGGAAAAGTAAGAACTAATAAAATACTATACATAATGAAGCTCATTTCTTTCTTGGTGTAATTAAAATTATGACTAGCTACGCATAAATCAGTTCAAATAATTGAAAATCAGCTTTAATAAAAAGAATAGGCCGTGGATCATTTGTTCGAATCTTTATAACTTTGTTTTTAGTTCAATGAAGAAACAATAAAAAAGTGTTAATTGATTAGCTAATTAAAATGCAGATCACTTGAACTAATGAGTTGAAAGTTATATAAAACAAACACTAAATCCGGAATGGGTTTTTTCAACCTATTATAAGGACAATAATAGTGTAAAGGTTTTTACTAAAGATCAAAAACTTGATGCTCAGTGATCGTTTAGCGCAATGGATTTAATCAGCCACGATCACTTGCTGATGTCTGTGTATTTGTTGATCGTGATGGAATATTTGTTACTTTATCTTGACATTGGCATTTCGGCTCAACCGATCTCCACCTTTTGAATCCACTCATTATTTTGTGACTTTGCAAGCACTCGGCAACCGCGTGATAATATGTGAACGTGTGCCTCATGCCAAGGCGAGTCGAGTCGATACATTTGATCATGGATCGCTTTCTATATATATACAACATTCAATTGCCGCAGCGAAAACAAATTTGCACATCTTGCTCCGCGGCCCGATAGCAGCATTTGGCTGTAAGGATTGTCGGTGCTAATGGAAAGGTCGGCCCGTGGGCCGGGATGGGTTCGATTCAGGGGGTGGATCAACGTTTTGATCAAAAGCTGTTGGCTACCCAAACTGCTTATTATCTAATTGCCGTAAGTTCCGTTCCACCCGATTCATCTATCGATCAAGCTCGATCAGCGCCATCGACCAACAACAAAGACAACCCCGTCGGACTACCAAAACGTCAGTGGCTCATTTGGCATATCGTTTATAGCTCTCGGTAAGCGTCATTTTGCATACAAACTTGTAATTAGTGGACAGTTATGGACTCTATATGTATATATCCATATATCCGACTGCCTGATTCTTGTACATTTTGGGTTTCGGTATTTCTTTTTCGGCGCCTCATCTTCAACGGCGTTTGCATATCTAAAATTTCGCCCTATCATCGTGTGCCTAAATATTATAAGCTTGGCGAAGTTTTTCTGTTTATACCCTGATCCCATTAAAAATTGGAAATCAGGGTATAATGGTTTTGTGTAAATGTATGTAACAGGCAGAACGACGCGTGGCAGACCCCATAATGTATATATATTATTGATCAAGACGACAAGCCGAGTCGATTGAGCCCTGCCCGTCGGTCCGTATGTGTGATCGCGTCGATCTCAGCAGAGCTAGAGACATGTATTTGCAGGTCCGTGTACGCGCATATCAAGTTAGTTACAAATATTCGATAACTACTCCCGTTTTACTGTTCTCGAATAAAAACAGAATCGAAATTCAGTTATTATATAATATTTCGTGTGGCTTAAGAGCTCAAGCTAATTTTCCTATACATACATATATTCAAATGCGTGTATTCTTTTCCATTCGAAGAATCGAAATTGTGATTGAATTGTGATTGAATTATCAGTTGCTACTTCAAATTTGAAACTTCTTGCGCAAGCAGTGCCCTGGCGGTGTTGGTTGAGGCGCCGCTCGTTACCCGCAAGTTCTTGGTTTGAGACCAGACGGCGAATCGGAGTTTTTTTTGTCCTTTTTTTATATTTTAATTCTAGGCAACGTTGATTCGAATCTCGGTACCGTAATGTCGGTTTTTATTTATTTTTAATACTCCATACAAACTATTGAAAATTACAAAAAAAAACGTTGATAGGACTTGGATCAGAGTATCTCCTAGTCGGACATCCCGACTGGAGCTTTCTTACTTGTTTTTTCTTCTTTTTGTTTGGAAACTTCCCTCGTACGATCATAGATCGTGCTGTTCCTTAAGTGGACACTGTCTGTCCGGTCTTTTGGGTCTAATGGGCATGTCATCCAATGGAATCGAAACAAAAACAAATCAACACCTAAACCAACAATTGACCATGATTATTAGATTTAATTAAACGATTGTGACAGTTTTTACGGTCTGACCTTTAATCAACACAACTCTGGTCTTTGTTTATTATTATATTTTCGCAATCTGCGATCTAGCCCCTCTCAATGATTTCGCTAATGGACTCGTGAGTGGGGATTTGTGCATAAATTACGCATTTACCGAGTGCCGAATGTCACGTAAGGCTAAAAGAAATGGACCAAATAATTATTTGAAGGCCAACGTCTGTCAAATGAAACATAAATAGCCAAGGCTAAGCAAGTGGAATGAATAGTGGAATTGATAATGAATCAAATTTTCAGTTTAAAGGAAACCATTTTAATTCGGATTCGAAAATATCTCTAATATTCTAAGGCGCATCTGCTTGCTTGGCATATTTTGAATGGTTCGGTACAAGGTTTACGGAACCGTGCAACGCCTTATATCAAGTTTTTATAATCAAATAGGTTCGTTAACCGATTTATAACCGTTTTCGACTTTAGACTTTAGACTAGTAAAAGCAAGTATTCAATTGAGTCGATTGATGAACTACATCAAATTGACAATGATTTGATCAACACTAGCTACATATAAACCTTACATGGATCATTTGAATGTTAATATAATGAATAAAATCAAATCAATCAAACTGAATCAAAAAATCAATCAAGCAGCTAAAAATAACCATTAACTATGAATTATTATTAGCTGGGACTGTCCAGTTGCGAGCAATTCAGTCCAGATATATGTATATATGTAAATACATATATGGAAAAGTTCCCGTTTTTCTTAAGCCTTCTATTATCAGAAATGAGTAAGCGTGAGTCATATAAGTTTTGGGCAGGTCTCTCGTGCCTAACAGATTAATTTACAAATAATTTTAATCATACAGATTGTTATCAATCCACTTTTTCGTATTAATTAATCAGTGATTTAGATAACTTTATTTGCTTTTTTTTTCATACTTTACAGCTTGATATTATAAGGATTATTTTGTAATTTTGATTAAAGAATTGTTTGAAATTAGATACATTTTTGTATATAAATTACATCGATATACGATAATTGAATTAGAATCCCATATTGGTGTTACTCTATCTATCAGTTATTTTGTGAACTTGTTTACTGAACTAGTTTACCATGATTTATCGATAAATATAAATATATGTGATCAAATTGAATTGGAATTTCAGCGATCTTTTGAACTAGTTATTTTATTCCGGGCTAGTGAATATCAAAGTTTGATTCCCAATTTCGAAGGCAAACTTGATTTCATTTAAGATATTACTAACACATAACGATCTTGGCCGATTTGAAGCTATTTCCGATTCTTCTTTCTTGGGTCATTCGATGAGTTGGCTTGGAGTTTGGTCGCTCGGTTCTGTGAATTTCGTTTTGGTATTGCTGTTGCTGCCGCTTAAAAGTGCGGACGTGCCGCGTTGGCATGCGCGTCATACAACCTGTTGTTGCAGGGATTTTGTTACCCAAAAATACCTGACGCACATACACCTCCAACCACCCAACCCGCCTACTCGGCACAACAGCCAGTCATAAGTTTTTGCCGGTTTTAGTCGTTTGCGTTTGCGTTTGCGTCAGCAGCAGTAGCAGCAAAAAAATCAGCAGAAGCAGCAGCATCTTCGTCAGTCATCAGCTGTGTCTTTGCGTACATGGCATCCATCCAAAATGCTTCTTCTAGTTGTGATCAGCAAATTTTTGGGGCTCGTTTCGTTTCGTTTGTTTTCGTGTGATTGCGAATGTCGCGCGCTTTCGCTCAATCATGTTTGGCTGTTGGGCGGCAACGGGGGCGTGACCGCTCAGATAACACAGGCCACGTGACCAGTGGACGTGCGGCGGCGCGTGAATCACATGGAAAAATTCAACACAATTGATTAGCCAAATTGATTAGCGCTGATGAAAGAAATGTGCGACCTGTTTAGTGGTCAAAACTCATCGAATTGCTCAATCGTCTAGCTGCTTGTCTTTATCTACTAACCTTATTTGTGCTTTCTCAGTATTACAATGCGCGGATTGCACTATGGACGGAGGCATTGAATTGCTGAACTTTTCCTCTTACTCACACACCTCTTTTTCTTACAGTCGGTTCTCTTCTCCGTGCAATATACATGTATATATATACATATATATATTGTATTGGTAAATGCTTTGTCAGTAACACGAAAGAGTTTTTCTCTCTTCCTCTGCATTGAGGTCTCGCAGAATTATGTGTTGCTGTCTTTTAGTCTCTTCCTTTGTTCCTTAGGTTCTGCTTGCTTTTTAGTGCTTTGCAGTCTGCACAGAAATTTCTCTGTCTCAAGGTTTTTGCTTGTAATTTTGCAGTTAAATTGCCCAATGATGGAGATGTTGATACTTAACAGACTCCTTAACATTGACGCTGTTACTCATTGGATTTCAAAATTTCAAAATATCATGTCACACCGGAACAACTGCTAGAAGCTTTCGAAAGCAAGAGTAAAACAGTGAAGCACGCCCAGTAAGCCTTCGATAGAGTGTGTTGCCCTGGGCTTCTTTATAAATCCAAGCGTCTTCTATCTCCACAGCTGTTTTAGCATTTGTTTTGGTAAGGCATGACTCGATTCCCGAGTCCATTCCAGATATGCCGTAATGGAAGACTGCAGAGTGACCCATTAGCATGCAAAAGGTGTTATTATGCTGGCCTCTTCTATGCCATCCAGGTGTATGGAATTGGAGTAGAGTGCTTTACAGGTTAAAACTCGGAGCAAGATCACTCAAGACCTCAAGAACCAGTCGTCTAGGTACTGCATCTCTAAACCTAAGTAGCCCCCACAATACTATAAAAAGACTTAGACGCCACCACCCGCAAGATTTGCTTGATCAAGTCTCTTCCGACGGCCCCTGCCTCTCACTCTCTTCTTTACTTTGCGCTTATCTACATTTTACACTTCTAAGGATTATAATGCAATTGTTGTTGCTGGTGCCGCTGCTGCAGCTTTATCTGATAAGCTAACGTGAACGACGATCACGGCGCCCCAACACGTCGTGTCGCTAGGTCTCATCTGCCCTGGCCCCTTCGTCCTCTTAGCTGTTTGTTATCTAAGTATGCCTTTAGCTGTAAACAGCTGGTTGTATTGCCAACTTGTTTACGAAATTGATCGAAATTTTTGTTTACTGCTAGCAACACGAAATATAAGCAAAGATTAGAAAAGCCAGTGAGAATGTTTCAATCAGCTTTATACGATTGATAAATACTCTGTAAACACAATTGCAAAATACTGGAAAACAAATTTGTCACCAAAATCTCGCTTTGTGGATTTGAAATCGAATCGACATCGACATTAGAGAACTGAATTTCTAAAAATAACTTTTTCCAACTTTGAATTTGAGACATATATATAATAGTAAACCTGATCATTTACGCGCCTTATAACATCGAAAGAAGATTGAAATCTGACATTGCAATAGAATTTTTCGACCAGTCTTTCCATCGAATCAGACTATTTCTAGCTCTTAACGCTTTTGATTTAATATGTTTATGGTTAGAAATACAGAGTGAGATGCCGGCATTTAGGAACACATCATCCGGAATTGAGTTTAAAGTGTTGGAAAACGTATTTCAACCGAGTGATATGAAATAAACCAATCAGTTACATTAACAAGATCATTTAGCAAACTAAATTTGCATTTATGGCTAGGTAGAATATTTGCAGATATGATATATATTTTGTATATATTTTCTGGACTACGATTTGATCTAGAAATATGAATGCTAGAGAAGTTATTTAGGAATACAATATCAGATGATCTGAAATTGAATTCATCTGAAATATATATACAGCGTATATATGAACAGTCGAGTGTAGTGAAGTGTAGTGTATATATAAATGTAGTATAGCTTATAACAGATATGGGTACAGGGTATATAAAGCGTCTAGCAGGCCAACAGGAAGTGCTGCCATTTCGTGGCTGTGCCAATGGCGTCTTTCACTGGTGTTTTGAGTACGGTGCGCAAAGCCCATGGCTGTATTTGTTACGACTGCGCTTTTTGCCATTCGCTCTTAAGGCGAAGAGAGAACGAAACACGCTTCTCTTTGGGCGCGCACTGCTAATCAATATAGTAGCGCAGCGGGTTCAGTTCAATGGCTCTTGGTAGAGTAGCTCTGCTGTTGGCTGGACAGCTGGGCAGAGCTATTCCATGGCACGGTCACCCGTATGGGCATATCTGTGGCTTGGTTCAGATGTCTATGTATGCGTGTGGGTGTCAGTCTGTGCGCATAGCATTCAGGCAGGTCAGTTTTAAGGAGCTTTCGAAATACACTGTGCCTCGAACACAATGGATTGGTATAGATCAAGTTATCTAGGCAATGCTGAAATCTATGACAATCTGTGATGACAGTTGAGTTTGGCTGTAGATTACTTTGGTTAGGAACTAATTCCATAATCTAATTATTTTCTTATATAAATAGACGAAAGTATTTTAATCACATTGTTCAAATACTAAAAAATATAATTTATTCCGAAATCGTCTAAAATTGGACAAGTGCACTTCATAACTTGAAACCCTTTGAATTCTCACTTCTAGTGGATATATGAATTGAATCACAAATTATGTAACGAAGCATTTGATACCCTACGCAATTTAAAAAGCTTCAATTGCAATCACAAATTTTATACTATGCAATTGCGAAAAGAGATCATCCGCTGGTCGCTTACGCCGATAGCCGATTTGTAACTGTGTTCTGGCTCATTTTGCAAGCAATTGGCCAATGGCCGCTTTTTGTTCTGTGTCAAGCTGTGGATAGCAACTTTTTTATGTTATTTTTCTTCCTGTCTTTTTTTGCTTTCATTGAATTAAATTGCAAATTGAGCGCCGCAACTGATTTTGTTTTGCTTATCTGTCCATTGCGTAGATAATCGCACGCAGCAACAACCGCGCTCAGCAGTTCATCTTCATCAGCAACAGCCTCAAAGCTAATCGCATTTGGCTCGCACACAGACATGTGTATGTGTGTTGGGTTGAGCGTGAGAGAGTTGAAAGAGAGAGAGAGAGAGAGTGCGAGGGAGAAGCAGCCGCTGGTGCGCTTCGTGGCTCTACTGTTTCGTTCCGTTCCGGTTCGGTTCATTTAAGATCTCTTGCAGCGCGCGAGCGCTTTGCTCTTTGAAGAGCTTCACCATCGCCGTCGCTACCGTTGTCAACTGCGGCTGAAGGCAGCCAGAGCTGGTGTACGTGACTTTAGCATCGGTGGCGATGTCTGCCGACTCTGTTGCTGCAGGCGCTGCTGTTGCAAATCTCGCGCCACATGCGGCAAGCCGGTCAGCCACAGCCACAGCCACAGCCACAACAACAACGGCAGCAAATAAACCTGCCCGGATTACAATTTGTCCGCTGTTGAGCTAAACTCTTGATTATTTTATTTATTTATTTGTATATGTATGTGTTTGTATGTTGCTTTACAAAAGAAGAACGAAATAAAAAATATACTTGCTTAAAGAGGAAAGGCAACATGAGAAGCAACACACAAAATGAAATCTGAGCCCCTTACGCTGACCACTGAGTACTCTATATTTTTGTTTATGCTATTAAAAGTTAATCTGATCTCTGATATTTGTTGCCATTTCCAATTTTAGATACAGATACGTATTCCCCTACAATTTCAGAAAAACTTAAACTGTAATTTATTTTGATTATCCCCTTGTTATGTCAGAAACATTTGGCTGTGCTGGTGATTAGCGCAATTTTAAATCTTTGATTTTTGTTGATTTAGACCTAGGCGGATCTTCATAATTCTTTTGTCAAAGCGCGTGTTAAACCCAATGTCCCGGTGATGGTGCTCAATTTTTAGCAGAGCATTGCAATAAGTGCTGAAGTTTCATGTCGCAGCTTGATGCCATGCGCTGCGGCTCAGAGGTGGTGCTAGTGGTGGCTACTCGTATTGGATGTCTACTGTCTGCGTCAGCAGAAACGCTTAATAAACACTTTTTTGCATAGCAACGGACAACCGAAAATCCCATAACCGAACGGTGTCTCTTGCAACTGGCCATGTGTTATGGCCATGCGATTATGTTTGGCCCATTTAATACCGGCCGCTGCCATGTGCTCAATGAATAGACACATGATTTTATTAACATCGATCATACCAACTGATTTACAAGCCAATTGCTTCGCACTTCCATTCTAACACGCACTCGTACTCGCACTCTCGTTTAGTTAAATATTTGATCAGTCAGCAGGTGCGAGATCTTGGAACGAAAACAATAAACATGTTGATCAGCGATCGATGTGATTAGCGATCCGATATCGGAGTTCTGTCAACATGTTATCATAATAGCAATTAGTGTAGTTTCATTAACCCTCTAGTGGATCTGAATGCAAATTAATTATGTTCTATGGAAGGGGGAAAGGAAGCTTAATGATCAAACTGAACAGCTTTAATTTAAAATAAGTCAACACAAAAGATGTCTTAACCTTTTAGATTTGCAGTTCTTTTATTGCAGCCTTTTCTCTAGTTGAGCTAATCCCCAATTGATGATAAATGATCGTGAAACGGTGATCAGTGACTCTATTGCTTCCAGCAGTTAGAGCAGCTTAATAAAAACAATGAACCCTACTTTTCTTACCTTCAGTTTGGCCTTTGGTGATCTTCATTTAAAATTATATCCTTCGATCACAGAGTTACGATCGTATGAGCCTGTTATAAGCCATCGTGTAATTATATGAACAGTGCTTGAATGTGTTATAATGTAGATTTGTGAACAAATTTATTGACGATTAGTAGTTAGCGATCAGTGACTAGCTGCCTTCCATAGACACGCAGTGAAACTGAAAGCAGATGAAACCAGCTCTGAAAATCGATTTAGTCTGATATCATATATTGTCCACATGATCAAGATCATTTCTCCGAAACTTGCATCAAAATAATGTTTCTTTTTTGTAGCAAAACGGCTCTGAGAAACATTTTTATTTCTTTAGATACAAAATATATGAATAAATAAATATGAATAACATCTACATATGACTCAACCAAGAGACTACAAAATCTGTTAAATAGGCTTTCTTATTTGACATTTATACCTAAATGCGTGTACTTCCAAATGCTTCCCAAAATATTTCTTTTGATTACTTACGTCATAGGGAAAAACATTTGAAAAGTCCATATAAAACTTAATCAAAAGTCAAAATGATTTTTAACTTGTAACAAATTTGAGAAATATTCATATGATTCATATACTTCAGCAGACGTATTATCGCTTGCACGTTCATGATTATCATTTACTTTTACACAGTTAGCAATACAAATAGTCACCGTGCTCATTTAATTATTACAGAGTATCGTCTAGGCGCAGTCCTCGATTTATTAAAATAGCCATTGCAAGTTTTTTTATTAAGGCGTTCGTGGCACTTGACTTGACATTCAATATTTGAATGGGAGACACGATGGTAATCGTTATCGCTCTAACGAGGGGTGGAGGGTATTGAGGATCGTACGGCAGAGTCTGGCCAAATGGCAAGAAGCACTCAAGTCGAAAACGATATCGGGGAGCCGACGCTGTTCGCGTGATCAAATTTATGGCCAATGCGTGTAATTAGGAACTAGATAAGATATTACGAGTGGTCTATGCATAGAACTGCAATCTTCATAGATAAGATATTGTCTGCGGTTCTCATTAATTGTTTATTAAATCGGCTGCTGAATTTATCTCCACGCTTTCTCCTCTCTATCAGATGTACGTCGCGCTGTTCCAGCCGCTGCACGTGACACGTCAGCAATTTCGCAAGGTGCTCAACTGCATGAAGGTGATACGTGGACTCAAATACCAGGAGGTCTATGCACAGGAGAAGGTTACCAAAGTTGACAGCCTGTCGCTGGTGCTTAGCGGCAAGTGAGTGACAATTGTGATGAATCGATAACGCTGCTCGATACTGATCAATTTTTTTGTATTTGCAGATTAGTCGTGTCGCAGCATCAACGGGCGTTGCACATTGTGTTTCCCCATCAGTTCCTAGACTCGCCAGAGTGGTTTGGCGTTTCGACCGATGACTACTTTCAGGTGAGCTAATATCAAATTGGCCAGCACCTATATCTAATTATGTGTAAATGTGCATACAGGTGTCCATCATGGCCATGGAGGAGTCGCGCGTGCTTATCTGGCATCGGGACAAGCTCAAGCTATCGATAATGGCCGAGCCCTTCCTGCAAACTGTATTTGATCACATATTGGGCCGCGATGTGGTGAAAAAGCTAATGCAGGTGACACAGGTGACAATTGCAGCATATAAAGCCATAATACATATATCCCATTAGCTAGTGCTTGACTACATTTTAAATTGCCAACAGGTGAGCGAGTCGATAGCAAGCAACGGTTTCCTGCCTTCGGGCGGCTATGCAGATGATGCCGAGGACAAGCCTATGCTCATCTTAAAGAAGAGCGTGGATGTGGGCCATGGACTGACGGCCCTAATCAATCGTCAGCTGCAAGGTGAGCTAACAGCGCTTACACCTGGGTTTACAAATCTTTTCGTTTAGCCTCAATTTTATCTCACAATCGCGCCCTCTCGCTCGCTCGCCATATCTCTATCTCTGTCTCTCTTTCCATCTCTCTCTCTCTCTCTCTCTCTCTCTCTCTGTCTGTCTCTCTCTGTCCCGCTCGCTGATAGTTTGATTTTGTATAAAAGTTGCCTTTAAGAAAGCAACCGCTGTGAATCTTTAATTCCTTAAACATTAATCGTGCCTCTTGCTTCATTGCACGCTGGTAATGGGGCGCGCGCCTGTTGCATGCTACGTGGAGAAATGAATTCAAAATATACCCTTAAAAATACGTTTGTTTTTCTCACTTTGTATGATTAAATTTGCTTTGATTATAATTTATTCGTCTTGTTTTCTGTTTTTGCATTTGATTTATTAACTGTACAAATTGTTGATGTTTCTGTTCGTTTTTTACAATTTGCCATCTAATTTTAGAAGAGCATGTTCCTTTACTTGGTCGCACGTACAAACACACTAAGCAGCAGCTGCCGCCGACGCCGCCAGGTGGCGCCAGTTTGGTGGACACCAACGTTGATCACTACGCCGCCGCCGCTGCTGTAGTTGCTGCTGGTCGACACGATCGCAGCAGGCAATTTGAAATCGAGTCCTGATCAAAGCAACTGCACGCCCACACACACACACACACACAAACACACACACACAAACGCAAAGCGCTTGCGACGCAATGCTTTAAGGCCGTACCACAAGCATCGCGCTACCTTGAAATATAGTAAACTTATACTTATTACTGTAAATAAATGAATATAAAAAACACATGCACACTCACAACTTACATAATAGCGTCAACAACAACAACAACAGCTGCTAGCATTGAAAAGCAACAATAGTTGATATACATAGAGCTCAAGCGAGCTGTGCAACATCTGTGCATCCATCAACAACATCATCGATCAAAAGGTCATCTGTAACATGTTTATCGAGCATCTATCATCGCCCGTCAATTATCGATTATCGATCATCTATCATCGCCATCGATCCTCAACTCAACGCATGCACTCGCACTAGAATGTTTGTTTCAACTTTTGGCATAGAACACAAATTCAGATTCAAATGCAGTCCCCGTTCGAGTCAGGTATTCTTGCCAGGTACTTGTCGAATTTGTGCCTCTCTATTTATCCTCAAGATAAACAATTGAAAAGCCACCAAGAAAATATCTATCCAACAACAAAATCAACAAAGGTATAGCATTATATGTATACAAATGTAACAACCATCAATTTAAGGCTGGAGCTAAAGGGCCATTCTCATTCAAGCAGATCTTCAAGATCCTCCACTTTCTTTGCATTGATGATGCACCGTCCAATCCGTCGTTTTTACAAGCTAAAATATATGTGAAACTGTTCCTAATGTCTCAATGCGACAATGCCTACTACGTCGTCACTGCACTAAATTCTATTGTATTTAAAGTTAATTTCCAAACTAACAGCTAACAGCTTGGCTATAATAACAGATCACAGATTTCTGATCAAGCTTCCAGTTTCTTTAGCAAATCACTATGTTGTGATCGTCAACTCAGTGACGGTCGTCTTCTGAAGATCCTCGCTCGGATAAGCTCTAGTGCGCTGGAAGATATAATCATGAAAAACTAATTTCAAATGGTTACGATCCAAAGATCGTAGCCAATTGCTTGGCCATATTTGAGCGATCACTGATCACTAATAAATGCAATTTCTAAAAAGTTTCGACTTCCGTTCCACATTTAATGGAAAATTTTTAACTGTGCGGGCACATTAGCAATATTTAGTTATGAATATATACATATGATCTGTTTGTCTCTCATTATCATATATTATTTTATTATTAATTTCTTTTTTTTTTTTGTTTTATTGATTTTGCACATTGCGTTCGTGTTTGTTAATGAGTTTGTTTTTGAAGCGCTGATTGATTTGCATATTAATTCGATTTGAAATAAAGAAAATGAAGCGTAAATTAATTGTAATTAATATCTATATCCTCACTTACACACGAGCACACACACACACACACACACACACACACAACTAATAAGCGATATTTTGCAAACCTATATGTATGTTTGTAGCCCGAGTCAAGGGCATATCAGCCGTTGTACATATATGTACATACATACATGCATATATTCATATACATATACTTACATATATAAAACTGTATTATACATATATTTACATAGGAATTAAATCAAGTGCGGAATCAATGTGAATGTAAACAAGCCAAAAACAAAGCAAAAAATAATAACTAAAATGCAGTTTTATTCATTTATTTAAGATTTATTTAATGTTATTTCTGTTTAAATATTGACGCGCGTTGCTGTTTGGGTTCTCGTCTCAGCTATTTGAGTGGAGAGCGCATGTAAAGCACGTGCACGAACCCAAACGAATCAAAGCACAAACGAAAGGGGTGAAAGAAGGCGAAAAACGACTGATCGAATCGCCACACAACGGAACGCGTGCCTTTTGGGCCCATTGGCTGATTGGGTATCATTAACATTCATTTTTTCGCAAATGGCATTGATTTGTTTTTTATTTTAATTTACAATTAAATGAATAATAATAATGATAATCAGCATATTGCAGCAAAATATTTTTTATTTAATTTAATAATTTTGCTATTGCTGCGATCACAATCTTTTTTCATTTTGGCTGTGTGTGTGGAGGGCCTGTTTTAACGTAGCACCAGCCGCACAACAATAAACAACGACACCCATAGTGATTGGGCTTGAAGCTATCTGTAAACACTTTTGGCAGGTCCATAAACTAACACACAAAGTGCAGCCGACGGCGGCTAACTGCTCCACTCGAGCAGCCGCTGCTTTTTCACTTCGCCCTGCGCCGCGCACTAACCTTACACTGCAGCGTGCGTATATATGTGATTGGCTATGTTTGTGTGCGTTTGCTTACGCCACGTGCCATTGCTGATGTATAGAGTATGCAAACAACTGTGCCAATTTATTATTTAAGTTTCTGTTTTGACGAGCTTCCGTTTGTTTTTTTTTATTTTATTTTAATTTTAATTTTCGCATGACCATCGATTCGGCACTTCTGACGACGCACATCATTGCCAATACGCATTGTTATTGTCTTCACCTCAATTTCACATATATGTACTTAAACACATTTGCATAAAATTATGTATGTATGTTATGTATGTATATATATAGTTAATATATCTAAGCTATGCATTTGAGGGAAATTAGGAGCTGCAAATTGTATCAGAAAAGATTCAATTTTTCAGTTTTAATTTTTGTTTTTTGCCAACTTTTATTATCTTTTATCTATTTAAAAAATTTATTCATTTTAGACTTAGGTTTATATATATATATATATATATATATATATTTATATATATATATGTCTTTTTTTCATTATTTGGATATAATTCCATAACATCGTAATATTGATATTATTTTACTCAACTCGAAGCAATGGAATGCAACAAATTTGATCTTAAAGCATTTCAGTGTTCCATTTCACATATACTCATGATTTGTTAAATCCATTTTTATCCTCTATAAAATTAGACTGGGATCAAAATATGATATTTCTGTTGAACTGTTAGTATTCAACTTGAAACTCTTGAGTGGAATGGAGTTGGTCTAAATTATATATTTACCCAGCATTTCCTTTTTGCAGCTAAGGCGGAACGCAATAAAATGTATCTTTTGGACTAATTCATCTTTCATGCTTTATAGAATTATGTAGTGCTATGATCCAAAGATTTGGTATTATCTGAAAAGTGTGGTATGTGAGGCGATCTGCATGAATATATATTAAATAATGGGTGTAGGTAGGCATATGTGTATACTAAATATAGGTTATGTGGAATATCGAGCATTTCCGCATACTGACGAATTATCAACTAAATTAGCGAGTTGATAAAAATAAAGTTTAAATGCAACAATCCCAAATTAATACTTTTGAGTGTGTATCTATATATATAAATATACATATATATATATATATATATATATATATATATATATATATATATATATATATATATATATATATATATATATATATAGATATATGTGCGTGTATGTGCGCTTGCTTGAATGTGAATATCGTTCCCATGACACACTTCACAAACGATCTGCCTAAACGATTACTTACTTAAGCTATTTACCATTGGCAATTTGCTTAGACAGAATCTTTCAACTTTCTCTGTCTCTTTCGTCTGTTTATCTATCTCTCAATCTCTCTCCCTCTTCCGTCTGTTTATCTATCTCTCAATCTCTCTCTCTCTCTCTTCCTTCTGCTTATCTATCTTTCAATCTCTCTCTCTCTCTCTCTCTCTCTCTCTCTCTCTCTCTCTCTCACTCTCACTCTCATTCGTTCTCTATCTCTCTCTTTCCTATTCTTTTTCTCTTTCTGTGTTGGTGTGTGTGATGGTGTGTGTGTGTGAGTGAGTGTGTGTGAGTGAGTGTGTGTGTGTGTGTGTGTGTGTGTTTCAGTGGCATTTTCTGCTTTGCACTATTGCTAATATTTAATAGTTTACTTTTTATTGTGCAATGAATTTATGAATTTTTCCAATGATTTTCTATTTATTTTTTGGGTGCCTATAATTTTGTCGTACTTGTATTCGTAACATGTCATATATATATACATATATATATATATATATATATATATATATATATATATATATATATATATATATATATATTATTATATATGTATATATATATATATATATATATATATATATATATATATATATATATATATATATATATATATAATATAATATAATATATATATATGTATTTGTATACATATCTCGTTCAAATACGTATATCTACAACAACAACAATAACAACAACACCACTACAACCACAACAACCACCCAACAACAATAACAACACAGCTCTGCCAAGGATATCGAAGTATTATGATTGTGGTAAGTTTGCATTTCCAGTAATCCAAAGTTTCCACAAAATAAAACCTGCCCCAATTCCAGCCAGCGATTAAATGCAGCAGTAGTTGTAGAGTCTAACTAACATAACTAATTAACTAACTTAACTTAGTTTATCTGAACTAACTATATGTTTAATATATGCTAACGAAATATCCTAACTATAACTGAACTTTTTTAGTCTGCCTGCCTGTCTGTCTGTCTGTTTACATACCGGTATCTGTCATGTGTCAATCTATCATCTATTTACCTGAACGTCTGTCTGTCTAAATAAGTCTATATATCTATTTATCTATCTGTCTATTCATCTCCCAGTCTATTTCCCTATCCATATATCTATCCATTTAATAATCCATCTATATATCTTATATCTATATAATTTATTTATCTTTATCTGAGCATATCTACATGCATCTACGTATATATCTATCTATATATCTGAAATTCTGTGTATATACATACATATATCTATGCATCGATCAAGCTGTCTGTCTGCTTGTATGTGTATCAATACCTATATATCTATCTATATACATCCTTATCTATCTATATCTATAACTATCTAGCTACCTTTCTGTCTGTGTGCTTCAGACTTTGCTGTTTGTGTGTAGTACCCGAGTGTATATATATATATATATATATATATATATATATATATATATATATATATATATATATACATATATATGTATATGCATACAGAACTTTCCTCTAGCTTGCATGCCCAACTTCATATATATTTTTTAAACAAATTTCAATGTTTATCGTATAAACTTTTAAAATTGTTTCAAGCGCACGTTGGACACACCCAAATCCAAACACACATGTGTGTGTGTGCGTGTGAGCGTGAGTTGTCACGATGTGATGTAAAGCCGGTGCAATGTTTTATTTATAAGCGCCTTTTGTTCTTTCCCATTGCATATACATATTTAAACATTCTTATTAAACTCGAAATTAAGACAAATCAAACAGAAAACAAATATTTTTTATTTTCCTTTGCAGCTGGCGATCCGAATTCATGGCGTTTGGGGCGGATCGACGAGACTGATCATGAGACGGCCGTGTGAAAGTTCATCAGTATATGGATATATATATATAGATATATGTATAGCTAATATATATGCAGTAGCGCAGGCGGAACGAAAGGATGCTTAGACTTGTGTTTTTTTTAGTATTATTAGTGGTATTACGTAGGCAATACGCATACAAAATTATAGATGCAAACTTGTATGATTAAATTTATATATATATATATATATATATATATATATATATATATATATATATATATATATATATATATATATATATATATATATATATATATATATATATCAATTAGATTGATGTTAATTGAGGAAATTTATTTTTTTAATAAAACAAAACAAAGTTAGAAACCTAAGCAAAACATTAAACATTGATGAATTATATATATATAGTATTAGTTTGTATATGTATGTTATAATCAAGTGTGCGTGTGTGTGTGTGTGTGGGTGTGTGGGTGTGTGTGGGTCTGTGTGTGTGTGCCCAGTCATTGGATGCCTGAGCTATGCACAGTTCAAAATTCAGCGATTGCTTCAACATTTCTTTGTATTTCAATATTTTTTATACTTATATATAAACAAACACACACACTCACACACACACAGGCGCACATGTGTGTTAAGTAAACTTAAGCAAGTTATTTAATTATATTGCAACATATAAACAAATTACTTTTTTATTATGTTTATTTTATTTAGCTTTGGTGCGTGGAACTGAAGCTTGATCAACAACAGCGAGAGCAAATTTCAAAACCTAATCACATTTTGAACAACATAATTTATGCAACATTTTCAAATTATTTATTTCATATTGGCAATCTAATCGAAACAGAATTAACATATTTGTTTAAGCATTTGTTTTTATTTAATTTGATTATTATTTTTTTAATTAAATACCCGAATACCTTAAAGTATGCTGCACATAGTGAAAGAGGTTTTCACCAAAATTGTTAAAGCAAATTGCCATTTTCAATCAACAAAACATGGCAGCGAGCAGCATATTTGGGACACCATTGTAAAAACGTAAAAATTCCATTGCATACTTCTTGGGGCTGAATAGAAATGCACTATGGAACTAATTGAAATGAATAAGCTGTTAATGCTGGACTAATGACGGTCACTTCCTCCTCTCCACTCCAGTTTTCAGCTTTTCCCGACCCTTCAATGAAAAGAAAACTGAGAGCTACAACCATCCCCCAGCCCACCCGAGATTAGGAGTAAAAGAAGAAAAGAAAAAAGAAACGCAGCCCATGTCTGAAATTTAAGTATTAAATATTGTTACAATTGATTTAAAGTATTATAAATAAATAACTACATTTATGTACACCTATTGTTGTTGGCACGAATGGATTTTTGTCAATCAAAATTAACATTAGAAAATTAACGAAGATCCACAAAAAGAGACAGAAAATTAACAATAACAAAATACAAAAGTTAAAAAAGAGCAAAGGAAAAAGAAAAATAAACCAAATTTCGATTGTTTAGCTAAAAATGTGAAATATGAGAAATATAATAAAATAAAGAAATTAACAATTTATTAAAGGAAAAACTATGTTTACTAACTAAGCAACAAATACAATTTACCTAACTGTGCTGATGCAGACCTTAATTGAAGTTGATAAATTAAAGCAAATTACAAGAAATACGCAAGGAGCTCTATGAAATATATATACATATATACATTACAGCTCAACTTAATAGGAGTGACAATTTTAGGCGTTTTTTCAAGCGTTTTAAGTCTCATCAACGAAAACTCCGATTGAAATGAAATTAATTTTGTCATATAAACAAATTAATTAGTTGTGATGAAGAAAAGTTTCTGCTCGGTAAATTTTAATTTTATACGATTTTTTTTCAAAAACAAAAAATTTCAGTTTTGTTAGGGGTCTTCTGAATAGGCTTGGATAAGAAAATTATTTTAAAAAATTACAAAAAATAAAATTGCAATAAAAGGAAAAATATTTTTTCCATATTTTTTATTTAGTTTGTCTTCCCTTCGATCTCTCAAACTGATATCTGTATGTTTTATAAAAAGAAATTGGGCTTCAGCTAAAGTTGACTGAGACATTCGCTCACAAAGTGTAACAAGTGTATTGATTTTGTAGCATGTCCGTCTTTCTGTCATTGCATCTACTAGACGACTAGAGGCGTGGACCAACGGAAATTACAATTTATTTTTAAGCATACGTGCCTAAGGCTTGCAGCTTCGAACTGTACCTTCAGCAGTTAAGATCTCCAGATCAAGTAAGAAACTACCTACTGAGGGCGTGGAAAACGGAATTCCTATATTTTGCGAACTATTCAATACTAGAGACTTGGTACTTGGAGCTTATAAGTCCCACGTGAAATATATGTAGTAGACACATCTGTATCATCTACTGTTCTACAGATAGAAAATTAAGACTGAAGGTAGCTGAAGTTATTACATATGTCTAAACATACGTGCTTTGCGGGTCCCGGTTTACCTGATCCACATTTGATTAAATTAAAGCAGACTGATATAGAGATAATTGAATATACAAAAGTAAATTGTTGATATTATTTAACAGAGGTTCTTTGTCATGGTAAATGCTTACCAAAAATAAATTAGGAATAGAATTTAAAGACGTAAATAATAATTGTCAGCGCATGACAGATCCTACAAAAAATAATAGTTCAAGGTAAAAACTCCCACTTTATAATGCCTTGTAGACCGAAGACTAAGTTCCTTTGGAAAAGTTTAGAAGGTCTCTATATAAAGCTGTCCGTCCGGTCGTCTATCCCAATGCCTGTCTCTCTATATGAATGCGAAATATTTGGATGCTTCCATCGCAGATATTTATATAAAGATTAATTAATTATATTATATAAAGATTAATATTTATATAAAGATTAATTAATTAATTCAAATCGAAAATTTAGTTATTAAATCTATTTTTATTGGGAACCTCAATATTCTCTGATCTCCTCTTTTAAGATATAACTTACTGAAATTAATCCACATATACGTATATATATATATATATATATATATATATACGCTAAATATACATATACACATATATAGTCTGTAATCTATAGACTTAACAAGAGTCTAGCCTATGTATCTGGTCGTGATGTTTCCGAATAGAAAGTTCTTTGTTATGCCATAGGCTTTAAGTTCTCTTCTCAAAGACTTGGCAGTTGATTTAAGATGACGTTGACCTATATGAATACAAATTTTAACTTTCAAGTCTCAGATTCTGTCAATCTTATAGAGAACTTCCCGATTTGGCAAGTCTCGAGTGCACGAGGGTCTCGACGACTGCATATTTCAAATGACAGAAGGCAGTCAGACACCATCCTTTGTTTACAGCTTTCATATTCTGTATGTAATGCTTCAATATGCTTCATTTGACTAACAATCACTTGCTAACTTCTTTTTAAACCTATTAAATCGGAAAATCGATTTTGTTGAGTGCCCAGCTTGAAGTGCTTGTTGTTGGCAAATTAGGTCACATTTTCAGCTGCAGTGCTTTGTGGTGAAGTTGGTTGAAGGCAGGTCTCAAATTTAGTCGGTCCATGCTGGATTAACACCTTTGGCTAATGCTTCAGGATGAGGACTCACGACCGCTGGGCAGCTAAATATAGAATACAAAATAAAAAGGTGACTAACAGACGCGCGCTCTCTCTCTATCTCACTCTTTGTCTCTCTTCCTCTCTCGCTATGTGTGTATAATGTTTGGCCTTTCAACAGATACACAGACCATTGAACACAGGCCCAGGATAACGCCAGTTACCAGACCCGAACTTCATCAGCGGAGTTCTTTGAAGTTGGCAACGGCTGTTGGGGAAATTAGGCGAACGCTGCTATGTATGCTATAGTCCTCTTTGCTCCACAGCAACAGCAGCTGACGAGCTGACACGCAGTATGCTTGTCTGTCTATTTGGGTGACTACAAGTAATTAAAGTTTCAGCTGCTGGTCAAAAAGTTGTTCCATGCAAAAAGCCACTAAGTCCAAGCCACTAACAAAACAACAACAATTGAGAAAGCTTTAGTCGAGGTGACCGCCTAGGAGATACCCTGATCTCAGTTCTCTCTGCGTTTTTTACTATTTTCCATAGTGTGTATCGAGTATTGAACAAAAAAAAAAAAAAAAAAACAAATAAAAACTAACAGTACGACACCAAGATTCGAACCCAAATTGTCTAATTGTTGTTTGCAACGTGCATCAACTTTACCAACACCGCCACTTCATAATTAAATAATAAAAAAACAATCAAAAATTTCCCTTCGCCGCCGGAATTGAAGTTTAGGGGCTCTAGTTTTCAAGCCGTACAAGATATAATTTAATAGCTGCATTTTAATAAAATGGGAATAGTTATCGAATAGTTGAAACAAACTTGATATGCGCGTGCTATACACAGACTTAAAAAAATGTCAAGACTCTAGGTCTTATAGACACTCAGATCGACACTTTCACACAGACGGTCGGACAGACGGACAGGGCTCAATTGACTCGGCTTTTCGTTTTGATCGAGATTTCCCATTTTCAATGGAATCAGGGTATAAAAAAGAAACCCGTAGTGTGAAAAAGTTAAGCCAGCCAAGACAAAAGTTTTGCTGCACGATGAATACGTAAAAAACAAGAAGAAGGCAAATGCAATAATCGAATTGGCGTAAACACAATTTGAATATATAGATACCAAAAAGAGTTTGGACAATGGCTGAGTGAATGCGAAGCAGCGAGAAACAGAGTCAACCTCTTGCAGTCGGAAACCTACTGAGCAATACTTAGTCGAGGTCCCTAAAATACTTTACGATTCAAGTCTATAAAACGCCTGCTCATTAAGCGATGTGAACTTATTGTCTTTGGGAGATTTTGAGGTTGAAGCTCATAGATATATCATAAATTTATGTATGTATATATATGTGAGTTGATCATATAAGTCATGCAGATGAGAATGAATACTGTGAGCCAGTAGTATTTAGCGGGTATTGTGCGAAACTCTTTGGTGGCTATGCCAGCAACAACAGACATAATTGATAAATACCAAAAGGTGAGGTAATCTTGTCAAGTTCGTATGTCTGTCTGGCTGTCCGTCTGGCGCAACCTATAGGAACTAGGCACTTTTATCCGACGGTTCTCCTATAACATTTTTAGATGCGAATTTCGAATACTCCCATTCTATGAAAGGTTGTTTCCATGTTTCACAAAATTGAACAAGCATCTTTGTGCATGTTGGTCAGCAAAGGGTTCAGTATTGTTCTCAGTCGGGCATACCCGATTAAGTCACTCTTGCTTGTCTTCCAACGAAACCGAAGAATACCTGAATGCAGGTGCAATTGCCGATGCAGCTGCTGTAGGTGGCAATGCGTCTGCTTTGTGCCACAAGAAGAGTTTTATGCTGAGTAAGTTCAATGTTGGGCTGACTGTGCGTATGAGTGATGTCCAATGCAATCATTTCTTACCTACGACTGCTCGTCAGCTCAGTTTGTTTATCTGTAAAATGCCTTAGCAATTTGACTGCCTTCCATTGTGGTTACGCTTATGGTTGCAGTCCATCAAAAAACGTAACAACGTGCGAACGTAAGAATGCTTACTATTCCTTTCAATTTGTATACCCTGAACCCATTTAAAAGAGGAAGTCAGGGTATAACGGGTTTTCTAAAATGTATGTCACAGGCGGAAGGAGGCGTGACAGACCCCAAAAAGTATACAAATTCTTGATCAGGACGACAAGCTGTGTCGAATTAGCCCCGTACGTCTGTCTGTCCGTGCGTGCGTCCGTCAGTCAATCCCTATATATGTCGATGTCAGAGCCTCTAAGCTAGAGCCTTAATATATTTTTGTAGGTGCCTATTTTGCATGCGCATATTGCTTAAAATAATCGATACTCATTTCCGTTTTTATGTTATCGATTCAAAATATTCAGTTATTAAATTATAGCTCGTCTTTAGAGCTAAAGTTTTTTTTGTTTATCTTAGATATTGGCTCAAGATCTCCGCAAATTTCTTAAATTAAAGTTCATAGGCAACTATATCCATTTCTAAACGAATGAATATTCTGATAGAATATGTAGATCATATACTGACTAGCAATGGACGTGGCAAGCAGCGCCAAGCGAACGTATTTGGCATACACATGCGCACACATACATTCAACTGGTTGAAGTCTTATCTATTCGAATGATCTCAATTGCGATTGCAATGCGTTTTAATTGTCAGCTGCTACTTTAGTTTGAATGCGTACCCAATCGAATCAAATGGCGATGTGCGCTGCCAAGGAGTTCTGACTTCAATTTCCGGCAAGCATTCTGTGGAAACAAGGAGTCTTCAGGGAATCCCTGGGCCCAGAGTGGAGCTTTTTAACTTATAGTTAAATGAGCTAAAAGATTGACACAGAAATTAATATTTAATTACAACTTTGCATGAGCGCTGCTCTAATTGAATTTTATGTATATAGGTGTGTGTGCGAGTGTGTGTGTGTGCTTGTGCGTATGTTTGATTTAATTTAATTTGCTGGCAATTATTTTGCTTTAATTTGTGGCAAACTTGTCGCAGGTTGCAGACGTTCTTGTTGCTGTTTTAGTTGTTCGACATTTGCTGCGATTTGGCTTCCGCTCCACTTAAATGAGAAACGCGTGCGCTGCAGCATGCAGCTCGGGATTTGGGTTAGTTGTCGGTTAGCTAAGGCCTTAAGCCAGTGCACGTTAATAAACTTCGTTGGCGTGGTCAATTAGTTAGTCAGTCAGTCAGTCAGTCCGCCAGTCTGTCAATCAATGAATCAATCAGTCATGTAGTCAAGCAACCAATTACTTCCGTTTTTCATTTAAAAATTTTCTGAATATGGTGCTGCTGGTAGTGCTCTTGATGTTGCCCATTAGCGGTGCTTGTCGTGAATGCAGTCGCATATGTCTGTAAATTGAGGATTTGGATGCGTCTGGCTGTCGCATTGAGTCGCTTCGCTGCCTCTAACTGCCTGTGGTGAGGGGGTCAGTCGTGCAGGCATTGAAGCGTATCACGTGAACCGAACGACCTGGTGACTGTCGCTAAGCCCAAACCACCAATATACCAATCCATCAATACTTCACTCATCAGCAAAGTTGCCATACTACAGCGCTATGGTCAGTAACCTTAATTGACCAACAATATACTCACACATACATACACACGCACACACAGAAGCTCAGCAAAGGCGCTAATCAAGCAACATATGGCTCATCATGAAAATCCGTGTGCGCGTGTGTGTGTCTGTGTGTGTCTGTCTGTGTGTGTGTGCCACATGTGTGTCACTCTGCTATCTGCTGCAGCGTTCATTGGCTTTGAACATTCGCATTAAATCAATATTATGTACAGTAACCAAACATTCTGATTGAAGTTGCCAAAGTGTCAAAAAGTGTTGCCAGAGACATTATCGATTTTATACCAAGCAGACACACATATACATATATACAGACACACACACACACATATTTATATAAATAATAAACAAAAAACAAATAAAAAATATCTAGTAACAAATGACCGAGTAGGAGATTTCACAACCCAATAGTATGTCTGTCAAACAAAAAATAAGAAAAAGAAGAAACCCGATGTCAGCACAGCAGGATTCGAACCAAAATCCCCTCGCCAACGCGCCGATGCAATGCTAATAAAATCAGTTGACCAAATAAATTAATAAAAAACCTACAAAACTTTCATTTGGCCAAATAGTTTATAACATATAATAGAGAATTTTTTAGAGGGCCAGAACCCAAAAGATTTTTGTAAATATATTAAGTTGAAGGGAATAATTTACAGTCGACGACGTTAGTACCAAGAGAGTGAAAAAATGTGAAAAGTATTCCATTTACCTATTGAATTATAAGACTACTACACAAATTTACATTATTTTATAAAATTTATTTTTGTGTTTTACAAAGAAACATTCATCTCTTGTATTTTCCTTCTAAGCACCCTATGACGTTACCAAAATAGCATTTCTAGCTTTTGTAAGTGTAGTAGCCTCTGCATAGATTTTCCTTAAAGCTTAAAAAACAAATATTAATCAAGGCCCCACTGCGCGTCACCAGGAGTTGAACTCATAACTGCTCGCCTTAGCAATATACAGCAATTGTAGCAGCTGGCCACTTAAATTAAGATTCTTCAAGTGGAACAGAATGCACATATTTGAGAAAAAATGTAATTCTCCAGCTCATATAGGTTCTGGCGGTTCATACGGAGAGACGAGCAGATGTTCAATCAGACGGACATAGCTTAGTCGACTCAGCTCATTGTCCTGATCAAAAATATATGTACCTTAGCAAATAAAGAAATTGGCATGAGTCGGATTTGCTTCGAGTTATTATGTAATTTCTTTTAGTCTCGGTTAAATATGTCCGATGTTGATCTGGCCGTAGTGTCCCCAATTATGACCTTACGGTCTTAAGTTCCTACTATACAATATACAATAAGATCGCGCCAACTAGTTGCGTGTTATCCGTGAACTGACTGAAGCAAAAAGATTCTCCTTTAGTGTTGCTTCGCGCTAAGTCGGAATTTACTATGGATGTTACTTGGAGCCTATGAGGTATATAAAGTTGTTTTTGGTGAATCTTCATTTTAAGTATTAATCTAATATATCCATTGTCAAATCAGTTCATGGCATATCTTATCTCTTGTTGCCTGAAGAGTATATATTTAGATAATTATATTCTTCATTCTTCATAAATATTTGAAATCGAAATTTCTCTTAAGATGCCTTACGCTTAGATATCTGATAGCTGAGCTCAATATGCTATGCCATTTTAGCCGTAATACCTTTGAGTGGCTAAGAGGTGTTGGCTAGCATATCACTCTTGACTAAGGTACTTTTACTAGTTTGCTTGGTGCCCTTTGCTGTTAAATATTCGCCGAGGAGCTTAGCCTCTGTTGCAGAACTTCTGTCATGTAGTTAGCTTTGTCCACTTGCCCAGCAATACGAAACTCGCTCGCTTTGTGTGCTTGTCCTTATGTATGAATGCGTGTGTGTGTGTGTGTGTGTATGGTTGAGGTACTACTGAGGCACTTAATCTCATATTTTACTCTTCAGTGATGAGACTTGCTATGAGTTGCAAATATTTCATAAGAATCCTCGACTTTCTGAGTTATCATTTTTAACTTTTTCTCATTTGTAACTATAGAACTAACAGATTGCAAAGCACGTAATTAAGCAAAAATATCAATTGAAGAGTGATGAAGGCCCTTGAGCTGGCCAAACAGAAGACTCGAAATTGTGTTTAAGTGCATTTATAATCGCAGCAACAGATGCAGACTATATATATATATATATACTTCTATATATACTTCTCAATCAAAAGATTTGAGATTGGCTTAGGCAAGACTTATTTGAATAGAATTTAGAATATAAAGATTCGAAGAAGAGTCTACGATTAATTAAAAGTGCAAGCGCCATATAGACATTTTGAGACTTGTGAGAATAGAATGTCCAGTTAATCTAGTCTGCAGATTAGAAAAAGCAAAACAATTTGCATTTGAGTCATGTATACAGTATAGCTACTGCTCTCATGGTTAATCACGATTTGATTGCAAAAAAATATATGTCTTTTGCAAATATACCTTTTTATCATGTAGATTGCTGATGACTGTGGACTTTGACTGGATCTCGTTTGCCGTCTAAAACACAAAATCGTTGATGTCTATGGGACTTGAGTTAAAACTTTCCCTTCACCCTTCGACCAGCCCACACAGACTGTGGGCTTATTACAGAGTCTCAATAAGAGCTGAGTGGTTAAGCCGAAGAACAGAGAGCTCGAAGGTAAAACATTGTGTTCATACTTTAGCAGACGTAGCTATGTAGTCGTGAAGTAGTTGTATTGGCTTAGTAAATGCATTAATGTATACGGATTTAGATTAGATTTAAGCATATTATGAAGTTGATGTAATCAGAATTGCGTAATAGGGGTATAAGCTAATTAGAGGGTAGCAACACGTCACACACTCGCAAAGCTAAAGGGTCTTCCCAGATGACTGTTAGAGAGTTGCAATAAGAAAGGTGAACATTAATTTGGAGAGAGAGAGAGAAAGAGAGAGCTGATCTAGAGAGGGCTAGCCTTGCGGCCAGGTTGGCTTTTTTTTTAATCATGAATCCATTAAAAATGGAAAATTCATGACAATTTCATTGAAGTCCGTTAACACAGAAGTTATTAAACAAATTGTTTGGCCAATTTGCAAAGCCACGTAGCAAGCAGCGCCAAGCGTACGCCTTGCTCCTGTACATTCTTAAACAGACATTCAAATCTTTTATATTCTACGAATCGAAATAGCGATGTGGCGATGTAGGTAGAGGTGATGCGCCTTGTCAAGGAGATGTTGGTTAAAGTGTCGGCTTTTGTTCGTTTTATCTCTTCGGTATCTCCTAGTCGGGCCCTCCCGACTAGAACTTACTTACTCGTTATCCTTTGCTTTGCCTTCCCTTCCGGCTGCTATACTTCAGTGTTTGCAGCTGCTGATTCTATGTATATAAGTATATAAGCTGCCGTCGGCAGCTACTCAACAATTCCACACTTTCACTTTGTGGCATAGTGCACTCAACTGTGTGCACCTATGCGGTGCATACACACAGACGCACACATACACGGAATATTTACCATAGTATGTTAAAATATGGCACAATCATAGCATAGAATTCAGCTCAATCACATGTGGGAATTCAATTAAATGAACGTGCAAAAGAGTCGGCTGAAAATGCTCAGATTTGCCTTGACTTGCAGCAGCAACAACAATTGTTGCACTCGCATAAATGCACAAACACACTCACACACACTGGCACCTACATACAGACCTGGGGCATATACATATGTATTTATAAATATATCCCAAAGCGCCCGGAAGTCACTTACAGCTAACAACGGAAGTTGCAAACGATTGCTGCTGTTAGCTGGTTTTGCTGTTGTTGCTGTTGCTGGTGTGTTTTATAATCGCTTTTGAGCTGCGTACAGCACGGGGCAGGAGCCGGCTGTATCGTCTGGACAGCCAAGCAGACTCGGCTGGCACTCGTGCGCCCTTAACCGAGTCCTGGCTGAGACTCTGCAGCTGCCACTGCCATTGCCACTTGGTTGCACGTTCGTTCAGTCATTGAACGGTTTTCCAGCGCGTCGCACGTTCACAGCAACAGCGATTAATTTCATTTCAGACTTCAAAGTGACTTTTTGTTTTGGTTTGCTCTCTCATTTTGGCGCGCATTTGTAATTTGTTATTAAAATTTGCATTTGCATTTTGTCACTGAAATTGATTTATTTTTCTAGTTTTTTTTTGCACTCAAGTCAAAGTCAAAGTCACCAGACGAAATGCGTGATCATCCGGCGGTACCAAATGTGTTTCGTGTTGCCTCATCGCACAGCATCAATAGCATGGGCGTAGCAGCCACGCCTCGCAGTAATAATATGCAGCAGCAGCAGTTGCTAACGGGCGGCAATATCAAGAGTGCTAAGGGCAACGGCTATGAACAACAGCAAGTTGCGCAGTTGGAACCACAACCGCAACAGCAGCTGGCTAAGCATCAGTTAACCACCAGCGCATCCATTGAGCAGACTCGTCAGTCGATGCAGCAACAGCAATCGCCGTACGCAACGTTGCCTCGCGGTGGTCCGCGACGCACGCAACAGCAGCAGCAGCCATATCCCAAGCAGCAGCAGACGCCGCAAGAATCTCAAAAACATCTGCAAACAGGCGTCATCAACACGATTTCGGGCAGTATTCCTGCGACGGGCTTTCAGTCGCTTTCTGACAGCTTCAGCGACTTGCAACTGAACAATTTAACCCGCAACAACAACATCAACTGCGCCAACAGCAGCAACACTAACGACAAACGGCAGCAACAGTTGCTGTTGCAGCAGCAGCAGCAACAGCAACAACAGCAGAATCGACAAGTCTCCTGCAAAGCTGTTGAACAACAGCAGCCACAGCAGTGGGCATCATTATCAGCTGAGGATGCTGGCACCGTTCTGGAAGCCCAGACGGGATTCGCCAGAGGCGGTTACCTGTGGCTACTGACACCTGTTGCAGCTAGGTGAGTGCCATGCATTACATATATTAACATACGCGCAAGTATGTCACGAACTCAACTCATTTTTAGATCAACAATGTCACGTTTATTCGAACTCAACTTTCGCGTATTGCTTCAGCTTGAAGACACGATAATTTTCAATTATTTCTTAATATATATATATATATATAATATAATAATATAATTTACGTATATATCGTTTTTTTGATAATATTTATATTTGTGTATATTTTACTAATGTTTTCTGCAATATTTTCAATTTAAAGTTCAAGTAGTTCATTAAAATGTTCTTTGCTGATAATTAAAAACAAAATAAATAATATTTGAAATGCAATATTTTTATATTTTAACTTTTTATTTAAATTAATTCTGCTTTTCTATATAATATTTCTTAAGGTAATAAATCTAATATTTATATATTTTTTGAGATAAGTTACGCAGATTAATTTTGATTAAATTTTTTATTTATCATTTTTTATTTATCATTATTTATATTTGCTAACATTTAAACATCTAAAGAGAAAAGTATCGAATAATCATGAAAGCGTTTGCCATGCTCCTAATATATATAGATATAAATTACGCATCGTAGTATGTTTGAAAGGTATTTTTTGTTCGGAATACTCTCCATTTAACTCAATACAACATTTACAACGATCAATTAATTTATGCATAGACTCTTCTTTGACACCTTTGTCATGTCTGCTTGAATGGCTCGAATATCATCGGAAAATATGGTGTTCATGGTGATAGATGTGGAGAATACGGAAGGTGGTCGATGACAGACATCTGTTTTTTTGGTTTTGTGAGGTGGTGCAATTAACATTTGCTCTTTGTATTTTTTTTCGACACAAGCTCAAAACATTCTGTTTTTAAAAAGCGCTATTTTTAATATGTCAACCGATTTACATGAAGTTGGCTTCGTTTGAAAGGCGTTACGTGTTCCATTACTTAAATAAACAGTCCCCTTATTTATTTGAACATAAGCATTGTGTCTGGAATTGTGATTTTTAATAGGCTTCGGGTATCAAAACAATTGTAACTTTTCATTGAATTTTCAAGCAAGGACTTCCTTACGTCTGCCCTAACCGGATTGTTTATTTGGGAAACCAATTTTTGAATGGAAGGCTTGCATTCCTTGAAAGGGAGGAATTCTTAACAAAGTATGGCAAATATTGTAAGAATTGCGCGAGTGCGAACTTTGGGAACAGAAATCCAAATTGAGATTGTCATTGCGTTGCAGGTCGTATGGCCGAGCTGAGTTTCAAACTTTTCGAAATTAAGCTCAAAAGTTTGAGATCCTGAATGTGAAATGGCTGTGGGGTGAAGGGTGTGGAGTTTTTTAAAGTCGAATGGCAGCTGAAGTGTGTGGGCATCTTGACTGCAAATAGTTTGCGAACAAATTAAGCCCACTTTGCAGTGATTTGTGTCGCTAACACAATTATTTGTCGGCAGCAACAGAAAAGAGACAGAGAGAAAGCGAGAGCGACTTTCAAGATGTGAGAATGCTGAGCTGCCTGTGCCTGTGACTCCCTCCTACACGGACGGCGCAACTGATGTCCTTCCTGTTGTCCTGCTTCTGAGTTCTGCTGTCTACTACTATTCAGCCTTGTTGCTGTTATTTATTATCGCTGAACACGTGGAGCGATGTACGTGCAAAATATAAGTCGCGTTCCTTGGCAGAGGCAGTGGCAGCAGCAGCGGAAGTGGCAGCGGGAGTGGCAGCGGCAATGGAATTGATTGTGGTTGTGGATGAGTACGTTAGTGAGTTGATGATCCAGTTGGTTGACAAATGTCAGAAGGCAATACATACGTGATTCAACATAAATATATGTGTGTATGTACGTATCTATATGATATGTAAATATATGTTCATGTCCATACCTGAACCATTGAAAAACTTCTGAAGCTATACCCCACTGATTGAATAGTTACCTCAGCTTTTATTGAATTATCACATTATACTTTTAGGATGTGTGAAAAGCGCAATCAGAGAAAATTTAATGGCTATCAAAATAGTGCTCTTTAACCTAGGCAGCGAGGGGCTTATGCAAATTAGACTAAGAACTCGCTCAAAAGTGTAAATGCTTAATTTGTCCTCCAGTGTGCAGACGTAATGGCTCCCATTTCTATGTATTAGTCGCATACTTTCCTCCTGACCGCCTCTATCTTATTTTCTCTTCTCTTCTTCCGAAAGTCTTTCTTCCTGCCCTTTTCATCTGATATTTGTGCGCAATTTTTTTTATGCTTTTCAAGCCAACAATTTGCGAGGCATTTATTTGCATATCAACCGGGATGTGGCTGAAAGCCCATTAACTTTTTCGCTATTACCTTTTCGTTTTGTTTTTTCATATATATATTATACCCTGCACTTAGTTCGACTGCGCGTACTCGTCTGATAGACCTAATAGCTGACCTAGAGCTGTCATTGTATTAGGGTATTGTGTTCCCAAGCTGAGTGTTTCATCCTCTAACTCGGCGGTGTTTGAAAGTGTGTGTAGACAAATCAAAAGTGCTACTACTTCCAATAACCATATTGCCGCAGCTGTTAACTCAATTATGGATCATTCAATAAGGCTTGCCATTTGACCAGAAAGAACTTTGTATAAACAAAAAAACCATACATAGGCGATGCAATGGTGGAAGTCTACTAGACTCAGTTATCTCTCAACTTATTGGCATGAACGTAGCTATCAAATGTAATCAGAAGCTATGCAATATTAGGAATTTAGCTGATGCTCTTTTTTGGTCAATAATGGTCTTAGTACTTTACACATTTGAGTTCGTTTTCATATTTAATAACTAAGAATATCGAAAATCTCTTTAGCAACAAATTGAATTACAAATTGCGTACTACCTCTTATTTTTGGTTACACATTTTCATAAAATTTGCTGTTAGCCTGTGTTCTTGCTTGCCATGTTATGGCAGACATACTTAGCATTCCTATTCGCTCATTTCATACGCGGCTGCTAACGACATAGATATCACGTATTTTTAATCAGCAGTCAGACAATAGAACACAAAGACACACGCACACATGCACATACATAAAGCTGTGTGTGTGTGTGGGCATTTCGCGTGAATTTGGCAGTTGAACAGTTGCAGCATAGTATATTTAGCATTTATTACAGCATTTCGGTGGCAATTGTTATCGCTGCCCTGGCCGGGCCCCACTGGCTATATACCGAGGAGAAGTTACCGAATGTTAACTATAATGGGACGGCCAACTTTAATGCACTGGACGATGGCGCCTATGTGACGAAGTATACCAAGTCGAGTCTTTGGATTTTGTGCACAACCTTGCCGGGTGAGTGAGTGAGGTCCGCATTAAATTAGTATAAATGTAAGGGGCGATGACATCGCGTATACGTCATGAAGCACACACGAAGTGAACGGTCATTGTGCGTTAATAAGGTACAACTAAATGAATGGCAAACACAAACAGCACTGCAGTCAATCAAGCAACGCCACTGATCCAGTCAGTCAATCAATCAAGTATGTAAATAAACGAGACACTGCCGCCGATTAAGCGCCACCTACCGCCAGCCGGTAACTGAACTGATTTATTTGCCAAAAACCTATCCAATAGCTGTCGCCAGGCTTGTCATGCCGCTCTCCATATAATGGTTGCGCACTGCACAGTCCAATAGCAGTTAAATCATTTTTGTTACATTGCATTGTAACAATTGTAACAATAGTAACTTATAAAACAAAGGTATCAAGGAGTAAATGTTCCAAAATTCACGTCCCTAGATATTTCTGGAAGCGATATTATTCAATAACACATTGGCAATTGTGTGGGATCTTATCATTATCATTTTCCCTATTATCATTATTGCTATTATAGAACTGCTGTGTTACGTATTTATTACAGGTCTAGATATGGACTCATTCAATTGCATTAAAATTGACTACTTTCCAGATGAAGGATATCAACCAGATCCACACGATTCAACGTCCGCCATACCCTGTAAGTGTATATGTATATGTATATGCAACGCATTCTTTTGCTTTTTTATAACAATATATATTTATATATACATATATATATATAGAGTGATACCAATATCTGTAGTATAAACATTTTTATAAAAAAAAACATAAAATCAAAGTTTGAGTACGTTTTTTTTTGCCTTTTCAAGTTTGTTTCCCCTATGTTCCTTCATTTCGAATTCATACGAATTAAAAGACCAACGGTTGCAGAGCATTCGGAATGAGTGTTTGTCAATTAAACATACATTTAATTGCGGAATAGCTGCAACGTATCAAAGAGAGCAAATTCGATAAAGACAAAATTGATTTATGTACATGAAAATATCTGTTACAAAAGTCCTTTTGCCTTTTAACCGCACCCAGACAACTGAATAATTGCATTTAGGTCGAACTTTCGGAGTCAGCTCGAATATTATATGTTTGCTGGCATTGACGTTGTAATACATCCCAGCCCATTTTTATTTCTATTTTCACTTCCATTTCCATTTCCATTTCATTATTATTACATTTTCAATTTCAGTTCATTCGATTTACAGAAACAACAAAACTTAAATATTTCGTTAGTTTTTGCTGCTGAAAAGTAAATTTCGACTAATTTAAAAGCCACCGTGGGCGATTGAAAAAAAAAACAATTCGGCAGCAAAATTCGCATCGTTTGACACATTTTGTATTAAAGCCCGCGGGCTGAAAACACACGGGCAAATCAATGTTTTTAACTTTCCAGTTCAAATCGATTTTGGAGTTCTTTAAACGAGACCCAATCAAATTGTTGGTATGTCTATGAAGATATCATCTCTTACAATGGACTTATTTTTGGCTAAGATGTAATTATATCTGTCCGTCCACGTGATGGCTTTACTACCTAAACAAATGTATGAAATGCCGATGCGTGCTCTACTGCAGCTCAAACTTGTAAACTTATTTATTTAAATATGTTGTATGGAACGGCTGTCAACAAAAAAATTAAAGCTAAAACACGGATAGATTCACTATACCCTAAATGAATAGAAAGAAAACGCACCACAATTTAGTCAGTGATATTTTACTATGGTACATTCGGAAGGCAATTTCAATTGTTAAAAATAATCTTTAGTGTAATTGTATCACTAAAAATGAAACAGAATCATTTTCAAAAAGTGACTAAACATACATACTGAGAATACAAAGAAAAGAAAAGATTATGGGAAATCGCTAAGAAGATGGGGAAAATCCATTAACATCAGAGCATGAAAAGAGTCGTGCAAAGATTAATCCGTTGTTTACATTGGCAAGGGTAACGGAGCAGAGTACCTGAGTGGCCTGGAAGACCGCAGATAAGCTTGGAGCCGATATTATCGGTAATCATTTTGTGTGGCCTATATGATCAAGTGAGCTGGAAATTATTAAAAATGTCGTTCAGGAAGGAGATAAATTTCAGTACATTAATTAAATTAATGAAGTTGAACCAATCTGAGAAAACAATACTGGCAAGGTGAAAGAATTGATATAACACTTTTTTTTTAGAGCGAAAACCATATGTTTGAATGCAGAAACTTAACAGTTTTAGCTCTACGAGAGAAAGATAAATTTAATGTATTAATGGCAGACAAGACAGACAAAGGAAAGATTAGGAGCAATAATTATATTGCTGGAAATTGTATAAGTGGATCATGATTAAGCATCATCAATTTCTTTATCGTCTTTCTGCTAATATGTCTGTTTGCAAGACAAATTAAACTTAGATAAGCTTGTTATTGATCATATCAGCAGCATACCTTGATCTGTGCTTCCAACTACGTGTCCGAAAGACCTTAAGATTATAATAACTAAAGATGTTTGATGCGTACATCTACTGAACTATTGCATTACTAAGGATTAAATTTGCTTTTAATTTTGAGAAGCTCATCTCTCTATTTGTCGTCAAGATATTTTGGTCTTTGGAGGATAAGATCCTTGAGTTGGCTTTCTTCAGATGAGCTAACTTTTAATCATCAATAAACCTCATAAATAAATCTTTTAGTCAGCTTGTCTGCTCCGTTCGTAAGATCTTAAGGCTATAAGAACTCATGATACAGATTCTTCTATTGCTTAAGAGCTTAAGCTTCGATGATCTCTTCTGTTTCTAAATTCAAAAATAACTAGATATTATCTCCTGTTTCTTATAGATACGGTTACAAGGTCATGTCCCATCTTTTTGAGCGCCGGCATTTTATTGTTCATTAGCTTTCTTATCTATTTGATACCAACATGTACGCATCGGAAATATATATACTATTTCAGTTCCGGAATACTATTTATTGTTAGTGGTGAGTGAACATTTGATAATAATTTAACTTTCGGTTTGCTTGTAGGTATAAGTCTTGGAGTGCTGCAGACAATTGCTTAATGTTAGAATGTTGTATTATTCCATAGGTCTGATCATGCTCATCGGTCTGATTGCCTATATATCTATACTAAAGGCAGAGATTGGCTCTAAGCTGCGCTCGCGTTCCACGCTGCAGCCGGCACTCTTCAAGGTGAGCTACGGCCAGAGCTTCTTTCTTTTCGTCTTTGGGTTCATTGCCACTGAGTTTGTCGGAGTGCTAAACATTTTCCTCTTCATCAACCTGCACGAGATGAACTATTACAGCGTAAGTATAGGTGCTCGCCGGCCGCAGCATCCGCAGCGGTAATTATACATTACAGGGCAAGGGCTTATGGGGAACGGGTAAGAGGAAGAGGTGGGGCAATGGGTTACGACATTTCCTTTTGAGCCAAACACTACCGGATGACAGGCTTCTGCGGCTTTGAAAAATGCTCAGAGGATTTGAATATTGTTATTTCTTAAGTAAAATTGTAAAAGTAGGAAACACTATGATTAGTAATTAACCATCAATTATAAGCAATGTTCGTCTGAGGTATGAATACTAAAGATTCTTTATAATAAGCATTTAGATTAGTTTTATGTCTGCTTGTTTCGAAAGTGGCAGCTGTGCTGAACTTTTGAAAGCAATTATAGAAACTAGAGATTAGAGCATTGCATAATCGAATATACCCTGCAATTTATATGGTCTTTAAGCTTATTTTACACTTTTTAAGCAGCGACTACCCTGCTTTAGTCTGACCAACATACATACCAAAATCAAGGAGGAACAAGATGAGAATGTACTCGGCTATTCGTACAAACATTATAAGCAACCGGCCACGGCTCTGGCTGGCAGTCAGGAGGCGATGCCAGTGGCGCTGCGGGAGCCGCAGTATCGCCCTGGTCAACAGCAGCAGGTGGGACAGGTGGCACAGCGCTCTAGTAATGCGCGCTTGCATCAGGTGCATGATGCGGGACGTGGACCCAGCCAGACGCAGACTCTGCCAGCAGGCTATGCGTGTCGCAAGCATCCAAACGCCAATGGAGGCGGCTCCAATTTGAATCTCTATCTGCATAACGATCTGGAGCGTCGGTAAGTATAGGCAGTCAAAGGCTTGGACGAAGTTTAAAGTGATATTGGCTGACTCTTTACAGCTTCTACTTTGAGAAGCCGGCGGTCTCCAAGTGCAATTTGCACTCTCGCAGCTTTGCCAAATCATTGAACGAACTGTGCATGGAGCCAGCTTTGGTTGCACCACCGGCACCACCGCCACCGCCAACCGCTACGTTTGCCGATTTGCCACAGGAGTTTCCGCTTACGCGCTCCGTTTCGACCACAACGGATATCTACACGGCACCATCTTCAGTACAGATGAAGCGCAAACACCTGCGGAATATGGCAACAAACACTCGAACGGACCAGCGCGAAGACGAAGAGGAGCAAACGGCTCGACTTTGTGGCCTGAAGCGCGGCATTCGAAAGACTAAGGATGAGCTGTTCCAGGAGTTCTGCAAGCGCTCTGGCATGCGCACTAAACCTAAGAATATCTATTACATTCCCAGCGAAGATCCGGAAGATGCTCCTCCCTTACAACAACTGCGACAAAGCTACGAGGAGAGCCAAAAGAGTCATCACATCGGTGACGATGACGATGACGCCGATGGCGATGATCATGGTTTCCGACAGTTTCGCTCTGGCCCCTCAATGGAGGAAGAACATCTTTATGTAATCGGCGGTAAATAGACAAAACATCTTATTTTACTCAGTAAAAATATAAACAATTCATATTTGTTGAAGAAGTCTGAGAGTAAGCTGAATCTCGAGAATCAGTTTCCGACTGGTTAAGACGATATAGACCTAATATTTTAAGAGCCCCACATGGCCCAAATAGTTGTTTGAATATCGTTCATTTGTAGATTAATTTGATAGTGAGAATCGGGGAAGAAGACATGGATAGAACAAACTAAGCTTGATTCACTTACAGAATTCATAGGCCTAGGGTCTTTATCACAGAAACCAATACCTAGGTCCATGAAAGTTTGTTAGAAACTTCCTTATGACCTTATGAGTCTGCTATACTTGTGGCCAATCTCGACTTGGTGTAATTTGCTTTACATTTGGGGCTGAAGGGAGTGCCGTGGATATCAGACTCTTTGGCCACAAGCGTATCTAGTTTTTCTGCTGAAGCTCTGAGAATATGTATTATCACGTTTAGTACGTCATAGCAAGAGTTATATTACTTTTCCAATAGTATACAGTATGATGTCAGATAATTTCTTATGCAGATCACGCTCAGCTGGTGGTGCCTCGTCGCGTGTCCATGTGCGTGGAGCCAATGATGCCTTCGATGGTGCCAGCGCAGCAATTGCGCAAACTCAATTCCAATCTGTCGCTGCACATGCCCCAAACGGAGGTTTGGCCCTGGATAGCGCAGCAACGCTTGTCCTCGGAGCATGGCCAGAGTCGGACGCTGCCACGATGCTTTTTGCGCCAGTCAGCTGGCAGTCAGGATAGTTTAGGCTCACTTCAGAGTAGCTACAGTGCCAGCCAGCAGCGATTGTCGCTGATGCAGCAACACCCGCAGCAGCTGCATCAGCACAATCGCTATCTTTCCACGCTGACGCTGCCACGACCCGTCGACGAGGCTCAAATCAAGCCACAGACACAAACGCAGTCACAGCCACAGCCGAAGCCGGCAGTGCATTGGCCCACAGCCATACCGTCCTCACCGTCCAATTATGCCAACGGCTACCCATTGCCGCATCCACTGTACGCTCCGGCTATTGGAGGACCGGTGTCGAGCAGCATAGCCGTATCGCATCCGCCTAAATTTCAGCGCGCTTACGCTTTCGACGATGCCCAACGTCGCGCCAGCCAAGCTAGTTGTGCCGTCTCGGAAGCTTTTGATCTGGACGAGATGGAGCGCGAGCGCAGACGCTCCCATGCAAGTCTCTTCAGTGGCCTCGTCATGCCACAGACACGGGAGCAATATGATCTCATCAATGGCACCGCCGTTTAGACCGAAGCTGGAATTTAAATGGAGAACTAAGCATATATGGCCTCAGTCAAGGCACATCTTCCAGAAGAAAATAATTGCTGTTGAGCGTTGCATTAGTATCCGTAAATGTGTTGTATCTGAAACCCTATCCTGTTTCAATCCTGATGAAATGTTAATAATACCTATTAATTTTTTCATCCATTCAATTAGTATATTGTTATAGAAATGATTGCACGAAATATATATATTTGTCTCGCTCTACATTGACTTTCATTCTTTGTAAATCCTCACCCACTTCATAAGATCGTGAATCGACTTCTCATTTCAGATCGAGTAATAAATCAAAAAAGGATTGTGAATATATTTTTTTATTTTTCATATATCCTGTCTCCTAAAATAACCTATTGGCTCCATTTATCCTAAAAAACATTTTCGGATGCTCTATAAATGTGAACATTATCTAAAAACTTCGTTAAGTCTTTAGTTCCTGCTATCATATTTTATCTTCAGCAACTGAAGAATTTATAATTATTTTAAAATTATATTTAGTATGAAAATTGCATATTTAGATATAGATAATACTGATGTAATTTTGAAATGTGGTCGAGCTGCAAATCTATCAAGAATATAAGCTATATATGTATACATATAACATATATATAATCCGTCTAATCCAATAAAGATTGAAACACTCCTACATACATATACGCATATACATATAAATGTATGTACGAGTGATCTAATCTTTATTGGATTATAAGTAAATGGGACTGGGGACGATTGCTTTGCTAGCAGTGGCACAACGCAGCAAGGAGGTCTAGCAAAGCAAACGTCGCATTGCATCAGAGATTCATGCGTTCCCAGAACTCGAGGCTATGTGAGGGAGGTGGACTGGAGGACGCGAGCGATGCTGACGAGACGTTGCTTACCAGCTGAGCGTACACCTCCCCCATGGCAACAGGTCGGGTGTCCGGACTGCTAGCAAGGCTACTTGAATTGGCCGTCGTGTTGCTAAAATCGCTGAGAGCGTCCAGCAAACCCAGCAAATTGGATTTGGCTTCCTTAGCTTTGGGAAACTCCGTTCTGATACTTGGCGCGGTGTGCGGTCGCTGAACTAACGCAGTGGATGGGCAAGTCGCATTCAATATACTTGTGGGTGCACTCCAAGGACGTGTTGCTATCTTCACTTTAGGCATTGGTGAAGCATCAAATACGGTTGGGCGTTGTGCCGCTTCCCCGACACCAAAGAGCTGATGCATCCTAGCCATGGAGCGCTGCAGTTTACGTCTGGCAGGCGGTGTTACCGTCTCGTCGCCTCTATTGGCATCCACATCTGCTAGAGAGGTGAGCGTGCTGCTGCTGCTAACTAGATCTGTTTCTGTTTTTGCATTATTAAGTTGGGCTTCGGTGGTCAGCAACTGCAGGCTTCCAGGCTTGGAGACACGCGCCAGTGTTAGTTCCACTCGGCTCAGCAGATGCTGTGTTTCGTTCTGTACCTGATCAGCCAATCGGGTTTCCGCCAGCGCTGGTTGTTCCAGCTCCAACTCTGGAAACACTACTGCTGCTGCTGCTGCTGGTACTTTTGCTGTTGCTGTTGCTGTTGTTTTTGCTGTTGGTAGGCTGTACGAATTTGACTGAAGCTCTGAGAAGAGCTTACGCCTAGCCACGGAAATCGCATTGGTAAATTGATAACTCTCTTGATCCAGCTCCGACCCGCTGATAATGGGCGAACCGACCGGTGGAAACTTTGTTGACAGATTCACATCGTCACAACGTCGCTGCCACTCGCGAAAGCTTTCCAAGGTGTGATGGATTTGCTGGCGTTCGAGAGCACAGCTGGCGCGTATGTTGAGCTTCTGCTTCTGAGCACGCGCACTTTCCAGATAACCCAAGAAACTCTGCTCCAGCAGATCACTCTCTTGCTCCAGCTGCAGCATGCGATTTCTGTATGAATGGTCAATTAACATTCAGTTGGATGCATTATTGGGTCAACTTACTTGGCGTTAAGTAACGCTTCATTGAAGCTGGGCACAGCCTGTGTTTGGACATCGGATATGTGTTGTCTGATCTGGCTACAGGTGTTAGTCGCAATACTTTTCACCTGCGGCTTCGTTGGCTGAACAGGAGCTGGGGCAGATGAGAAAGAAGCAGCAGCAATATCGGTGGGTGACGATGTACTCAAATCAAATGGATTATGAAGATACGACGCAGAGACAGGTCTTGTTGTTGTCGCAGGATGAGAGTTAATTGTGGTCGTAGGACAATTGTTTGCAGGCTCATCGGTCCACACGGGCAGAATGCGTGCCGTTTCCTCGGCGGCCAGTTCCGATTGCTGTATCTTCTCCGCTAATAGCTGATGGTGTGCCTCGAAGTGTTCGAGCAGACGAAATATCTTGTGAACCAAATCACGTGCTTCTGTGGAGTGGGAGTCACGCTCCACATGTCGGCAAAGCGTCTACAATGGAATTAAGTAAGCATAAGCAATAGATTGGGTTGAAAGAAGTACTTACACGCCAGGAGCTCTGCCGACGACTGAGGCGCATTAGTTCGGCATAATGACGCAGCTTTACGTCAAAGAGCTCATCCAGGCGCTGCTTCTGTTGCTCCAATGCTTTGTTCAACGAAAGCTCGACACGTTCCAGAAAGATATGACCGCTTTGACTGTGCAGCATCTCATAAATCCATTGTTCATAGCTGCGAGAAGACCCAGGCGTGTCAGTAGTAGCTTGAGCTGTTTGGCTAGCGACGTCCTTCAAGGCTTCATATTCTCTGTGCTTTGGACTAGTGGATCTGTGCCGCTGTTGAATGTCTTCCGTTTGGGTAGCTCTCGTCCGCATTGTACGCTGTGGAAGCAGTGTTAGGGTTTGGGACGAGCTGTCCGTCAACTGCTGCTGCCGCGGGCATTGCATGCCCTCCTGGACACCCATGTAATGGCCATGGGAGAAGCCTTCGCGATAGCCCAGTTTGAAGCCCTTGTGTCTGCCTACGGCATATTCTTGTTCCATAGCCAGATTGAGCACATTGCTCAGCGTCTGCACACAGCCAGCGAGCTCACCTACCATCGCTTGAAGCCTATCCAGCGTTATGTACATTGTGTCCTGGGTCTGGGGAGTCTGCTGCTGGTATTTCTGCAAAGCCTGTTGCACTGTTGCCAGGCTGGCCACCTGTTCCACATGCAAGTGCGGCAGCTTTGGCACAGATGGTGACTCCGCTGGCAACTGAATGAGCCCAACCGGAGACAGAACTGTGTTTTTTTCATGCTTCGTCACTTGCGGCTCTTGCTGTTGTGGTAAGTCTGGCAGTTGTATTGCCGTCTGTCCGGGCCCCAGCAGTTGTCCCATACTTAAAAGGCGCTGACGCTCTTGCATCTCTTGCTTTAGTAACTGTTCAAACGCTTGCTGCGTGATAATCTCGACGGGCGGCGCACACGACTTGCAAAGCGACTCCATACAATGCATTAGCTGGAACAGTTGTTGCTCCACGCCGATCACTGACTGAGAGACGCGGGGTCCAATAAAGACAGTATGTCCATCTGCAGCCACAACCAGATCTTCGGCTTGGTACAGCCGACTCGTGTCCACATTCGGGCTGCTTAGCAAACAGGCTGCCGGCTCCGTTTGTGTGCCCTCCTCTGTTTGACTTGCCCAGTTCCTTTGTGTCATCGTGGATTCGTTGATCTGTGGCAGAACTGTGCAACGAGCATCTACCAAGCTCTTGAGCAGTGCTAGCAGTAGCGACTGTTTCGTTATGCCATAAGCCTGATGCACTGTCTCTTCCAGCTTTACTTGAGGCTCCCGCTGCGTTTCGCCAAGCACTGCAGAAAGCACCAAATGCAGCTCCTGCTCGTTGAAGCGAAAACCAGGGCGATTATCAAAGTCGGGAAGCGTATGACGATGCGGCATTTCACTGCAGTAGACGGATAGCGTGTAGTGACAATTTTGTTCATAGAGAAACTCAGCGACGAGCGTGTGCAGAGCCAAAGCCAATGGTGACAGTAACAGACAGTTCTGCCGCTGACTTAATTGTGCAGATGTGGACGATACTCGGGTCAGAAGTTGACCTGGCAGCGAATGGAGGAAGTCAGATATATGCGACATGTAACCAGTTATGCAGAGTTCATTACTTACCAAGCGAACTGCTGTTGAAGCTATTAATAAGTTCCATGCGCAGATGCGTATGCATTTTATCCTCGATGCCCTCCTGTGCCATCCATTTGCGAAACTCTCGCTCGAAATCCTGCTGGGACAACTGTGACAAATGCTCTAGCTGCAGTCGCAGCTGTGCTGTCTCTTTATCGTCGGCGGAACTGGATCCGGAGGCAGCATAGGGGTCGATGGTGGAGTTAACGTTTTCAGCAGCTTTTGTGTGAATCTGTCCATCGGACTGGTTGCGAATTCTAGATGTTTGCTGTTTACCTTTGTCAAAGCTGGGCTTGTGCATTGAACGCAGTGCTGTCAGCGTCGATGTTGGTCGCCTTAGTTGGACACCGCGTTTCTGGTGCGCCTGCGCTTCCCTCTCTTTTCTGGCCGCCTCGTGCTTCCGTTCGCGTTCGCATTGCTGCGGCTGTGGATGCAGCTGCCTTAATTTAGTTGTCTCTTCCTCTTTGCTGCGCTGCCTAACGGATATTGGACGACTGCTGCCAGCAGCGCTCGTTGCAGCGGTAACAGCAGCAGAAGCAATAGCAGCAGTTGGCCTTTGCTTTGTTTTCATTTTGTTTCGATTTTGAACACTTGCAATTTTGTGCGCATCGGTAGAAGTTTTAGTGCTCAGCTTTAGATTTTCGCTATAGCTCTAATCACAATAATTTTCCTATTTAATCGTGCACATCTTATATGTGATTCACTTGATTGTGTGTAGCTCGTACTATGTCTGCTGTGTGCCTGTTTATCTGTCTGTTGTTGCTGGCACAACCAGCTCTTGGTAAATAAGTTTTAGACGCTGCACCACTCTGTAGATACCACCGTCAGGTGGTCAATTTTGACAGCAGTGGCAGCGCTGTCTGCGTCGCAGCCTACCTGCGTTCGGCCAAGCGTAAAACTGCAGGTGCAGGTGAAACACCATTGATCGTTTCTCCAGTTGCCCATTGCAAGGCCTTTTGGCATACACAAATATTAAGATGAAGTGCTTGAACACAAACATACATATGTGTGTAGGTATTGCATGGCTGTATTATCGCTTTAGAGCAATCGACAGTGTGACTATCGTTTTTACTTTATAAATTAATCAAGCATGTCAAATATGTATATTTTACTCATTTGTGAGTTAAAAATCAAATAAATTTCAAATACAAACGCCACAACTCCGTGTTCACAGACAAAAGCTGCTTGCGTTGTCAATCGATATATCGGATAAAATATTTCATCTGTTGCGTCTATCGTTGTAACAGAGCTATCGCCACAGTACCAAAACAATAAACACGCATTATTTCGTCAGCACATGATTAACATCGACAATTTGCAGGTAAATATAATTGTAACACGCATTTGCGAATGACTTGGCGTATTCTGCTTTCCTTTGTGAGGTGGCATGGATATACACCACTGTTGAAAGACTCAGTACTCAGTATTCTTCAATCGTGGGTATACATGCATACACACACATATTTATTTCATATCATAGTTTATCAGCAACAGTAAAATACGCACAGTCATTAGTTGGACCAAGCAATTGAAGCTGGCTCGCTTCCATGTCGCAGATAGATAACATCTTCAATCAGGTGCGAGCCCGCCTGCAAGCGCAAAGCATAAAACTGTGGGAGGAGCCGTACTATTCCGATGGCTTGGGTAGCATTGAGGCCTCAATTGAAGTAAGTACATCGATCCAAATCGTAAAACAAATTGTAAATATTTGTCTATAGCGTCTAGCTGAGGATTACAGTGTCCAACTAGGAATTGATGCCTCAAGATGCAAATATGTGATCACCGAGCTGCAGGATAATGCGCTACGTAAGCTGGCGGCACGGCGAGAATTCACCGAAACGGGTGTCGCCACGTTTAAGGTGCGACGTGTCGATAATCGCAACGGCACCACAAGCATACTGGACATTAAATGTGATCTTAACGAGCTGGGCTCCAATTTGCAGCAAGTCATTGCGGCCAAGCTGCAGCTGGGAGATGCCAACGAAGTCAAATGCATTGCAGCGGGACGCATCATCTCGCCAAACACAACGCTCGCTGCACAGGGGCTCAAAAATAATCAGCAGCTCATTGTGATCATTGGACAGCGGGATGATCAAAACGTTGCTCTGCATGAGCGAATTAGCAAGATCAAAGCGGATGTCGAGGCGGTGGTGGCATCCCAGAGTCAGCTTATGGAGGTAGGTTACCGAACTGAAATTGCAATTGAAGTATATAAGTGTAACCTCACTTTAGATGGAAGATCAGGATGGCAATCCGGTGTTTCTGCCGCCGATTGAGAATCGCGCCTTGCTAACAGGCATGGGTTACTGCGAGAAGGCGCGCGTTGCAATGCAACGTGAGGATTATGAGGAGGCGCTGCTGTTGTTGCTCGAAGCGGATGAACAGTTTAGTGCGTGTGATTCCAAATTTCTTGAATCAGTTGATAATTATGCACTGCTCAACTTGGATATTGTCTGGTGTTATATGTGCTTGAAAAATGTTTCCCAGCTGCCGGATGCCGATCGACGTTTGAGCATCTGTGAGCGTAATTTCAAACGTAGCTATGGCGAAAACTATTCGCGTCTCTATGCGCTTAAGGGTCGCGGCTGTCCAGAGCGCGCGCTCATTATGCGGCTGCAACTGCTTCAGGGCGTCGTGCTTTACCACCAAAATCAACGAGATGCCGCCTATGAGCGTTTCGAGGCAGCTGCCGTTGTACTAAGTGAACTGAAGGTGAACGATGAGCAGTTGTTGCTGCTTGTCGAAATGGGCTTTGAGGTAAGTGAGGCACGCCTCGCCTTGCGCTCCAGCTCTGGCGATGTGGAGCGAGCAGTGCAGTATATACAACAGCGCAAGCAGCAACTATCAGATGCTCGCAAGCAATCGAAGGGCGAGCGGGCCATGCATCGACGCTATGCCAAGCATGCGACCAAGGACAAGGACTGGGTAAATCCTCGAAGTGTGTGCACTCTTACTGAAATGGGCTTTGACCGTCGTTTGTCGGCGGCAGCACTGCGACGCACTGAAAACGATGTGCCACGTGCAGTAAGTGAGCAGTTGCTACGACTTCAGATATAATTTTATATATCAGTTTTAATCGCTGTAGGTGGAACTGCTGCAAGCCAATTCCGCGGAGCTGCGCGATACATTGCCTGAATCGCAAAGCGTGGACGCAGTGCAGCTGGCTGCCTTGTTGCAGCTCGGCTTTAAGGAACCAGCTGCTCGGGCTGCTCTTGAGAGCGCAGAAAACAATTTGGAGCAGGCGACGGATTTTCTGCTTAAAGCCATACAGAGCGAGGAGGAGCTCCTGCAAACGGTGGAGCGTGTAACACAGTTGGCTAACGTTGGAATGTTCAATTTGGATGGAGCATCCACTTCACAGGCAGCCGATGTGACACCAAGCGGCTTCCTCATAGATGCCGTGCTGCAAAAGGCAAAGGACGAGATGGAGGCATATCAGGCGTTCAAGCGCTTGAATGCCGATCTGACACACAGTGATCAGGATTACTTGGACTTGCCGTTGCTGCAGGAGGAGCAATTGCTGGCCGAGTATCGCAATTTGCTAGAGCAATAAAACGAGGCAACTGCCGATGTTGCGATTTTTGCCTGTTGTTAGTGCCTAAGCAATTGAATTTAATTACGTTCGTTACAGCGGCTCCGGCACGCTATAAAACCGGTTTAATACATGCGGATAACTGTAATCATGACTTGTGTATTGCTAATCATTCACTTATAATGGCACTAAAGTGGCGTTCGTCTTGCTGCTCATAGACTCCGCAATCTCCTGGCCTGTCTACAAATCTGTCAACGGTTGGCATCGCACATTGTATTATATATACAGAACACCTCTAATACACATACTTATTTTTATATTTATATATGCAATGTAATTCGCTATTTATTCGTGCCTTATGTCAGTTCATTTTACTTAGTCAGCAGACTTTGGATCACTAATTTGCTGGCTCTGCTATGGACTAAAGGTTGCTCAGATATTGCTGCAAAAAATACGTTATATATTAAGTTTAACATTTCAGAGTGTGGCATGTGTAGCAATTTACTTACCCAAGCAATTAGCTACATCCTTTTATTAGTGAATTTGCCAAAGGATTTCGTCTTTTTCATGTGCAATAAATTACATATATATATTTATGCATCAATTTCGTGCTGATATTCCCAGTCTTCAAGTAACGTCAGTTACTGCCAATTATCAGAGTAAATGAGGCGAAGACGGGATGTAATGTAACGGTCGATGAGAGAAGGCCAGATATTTGGGATTCGTATACATATCTATATACACATGCGTGTGTATGTGCGCGTCTAAAAAGCCTCAATTGTTATCATTCAATAGTTTTAAAGTCTGTAATTACTATGGTTAATTGATATATGTAATAATGCTTTTATTTTGGTGGTTTAGACAAGGTTCAATTTAATGGGTAAAAAAATTAAATTAAGAAATTTTAATAATAAAAATTTGTACGTATATTTTTTTATTAAGACGTATATATTTCATATTTTAAATAGTAAATGCAATACCAATTTCCTTGAGATAAAAAAGGTTTCATAGTTATAAGAAATCGAGTTTTATTACCGACTGACTATACCGAAATCTTTAGGAAAAACTGGGTTTAAAATTCTAGACTTTAATAGCTTCCTGAATGTTCCGAGTTTTGTTTTCTGTATAACTTAAATTGCTAATTGGGATCTTTGTTTAATAATAATAAGTGTATATCAAGCCATTGTGATACCCTGTAGACTTTTTACGTCATGATAAATTAAAGCCGAGCTGTATGACCTACGAAGTTCTTAAATGCTTGTATACAGTTGATTTTTGTTAAATTAGTCTAAAATTTACCTTCTACTTGATTAATTTCTTCTGATTCTGACAATCAAGATAGTCGATGTATAAATCGACACCTAGAGTAATACAGATTGATAGGACCTGATGATGTTCGATAAATACCAATATATTATATTATATATACTTAATGTCGATTTTTTGAAATATGAAAATTATCAGAGATATGCACTTTACATATGGTATCTGTGAACTCGGAAAATATATTATGTAGATAGTACAGTTTGTTGAAAAATCCATCAGATCTTTATAGATCACAGATTTAACAAAGATGCAATTAAATTAAGCTAATAACGAATGCATTTCGCATAGAGTAAACCTTAAGGAGAAGAAATTTTAGTCTAAGCATGTATTTTTATTGACAGTCACGAGGTAAAGGGTATCTCTTAGTCGAGACAGGCTAATTTTTTATTTCTGCTTCTTTCGATTTCGTTTTTAGCTTTAATTCCTTCTTTTTCCACCACTTAATGGTTTTTAATAGCTTTAGCAATTATACGTACGTTATACGCAGCGAAGCGCAGCTTTTGGCCATTTATTCACAAACGGATTTCACATTGTTCTTTTTTTTTTTTGGCCAGAACGGTTCTGGCTTTGATTTTTGGCCCAACTATCTAAAATGTTTCCTATTGCGTTATTATTAATTGATATTTATCTAAATGGATGAATGTTTGCTTCATTAACGACAATATCGAAATTTCACAGTTGAATAGATCGCTGTACTTATAGTCGCTCACGTCCCGAAAAGTGTGTATTTGTTTTGGGTTTACTCTATCCTTCTTTCTCTATCAACGTGAAGCATTAGCAACTAGGAATATGTACTTGTCACTTGTACCGCCGTTTAAAAAAAAAAATGTAAAACTAAGTAAGTCTTGTGAAAGTGTGGAAAATCAAAAAATTAATCTAGATCCCATAATGAAGTGATCGAAGTTAGCGAAATTTAGATATTATATCATGTTTTGACAGCTACGCATATTTATAATGTTACAGCTACAATACCAACAATTGACCGTTGAGTTAATATTGACTTCATCTACACATCCCAACAAAATAATATATGTGGGACTGGCAAATCAGAAAAAACGATGTCTCCCAATTGGCTGTCTGTATAGAGTAAAATCAACGGCTTTTCTACAAAATATAAATTAAAACATCAATTTTTAAATCATTTTAGCTGTTTTGGGAGTATGGTGCACGAGTATTGGGTGGGGAGATAGGCTCGTAATACATCTACTAGTTGCATTTCTTGTATGCAAATTTCAGGTATTTGAATCGAAATACTCCTGAAGAGCGCCACTTTATAGGCCAGCACTACAGTTCTATCTATGTATACATATATTATATGGAAAGTATAGATGCCAATGGATTGATATTAATATCCAATTGGCATTACAGCTGTTTATTATAGAAGTTACGGCATTCTTAATCTGCTTGAATTTGTTTTTCTTTTTTTTTTACCTCTGTCTCGCAGCTGTTTTTTTAATCAATGAAAGAACTTTTGTGCGAAATGCCTAGAGAACCACTTGGAATAGGGAAAAATATTTGATCAGTGAGTCATTGTTTTGGTTAAATTTTACTTGCACATTATGAGTCCTTCCCTTAGAGTGTTATTCAACTGTCGGTTCCGGATGGCCGAACTTTAATTTGAATATTATTCGTAACAGTCGCAATGCCAAATTGATAAAGATCGAGTTCCAGCTCATTAACGCTGGCTGGTTCCAAAGTACGACTGTGCAGGCACGACTTCCCACTAGCGATGACTTTTAGTTTTTGTTGGCCAGATATGACTATGAATCGAAGAATTGTAATATCATGAATTAGGGGGGCCGTCACATGTTGCTTTAATATATGGAATTAGCTTTTTGGGGAAATGGTGCAGCAATTAATGCCATGATATTTGACATTTCAATTGCCAGCGCTCGGCGTTCTTCTGCTTTTTGTTGTTGTTTGTTTTTGGCCACAACTTTTGGCCCTGGCGATTGCACGCAAACAGCCTAATGAAAATATATACAGTTAGAACAGATCACGGAAGAGTTGAGCGCCGGCCGCTTCGATAAGGGGGGGTGGTCTACCGGAATGTTGAACGAGCTGCAAAGCGTTGCGTTTGCGATCGGGTCTCAGGTAAGAAGGCGCCCCGCCAGCCGATCGTCGGCTTGAATCGCTTGACGTAGCCGCAGCTGCGGAATTAAATAATTTTCCGTAAGCGCGCTTTGTGAAGCTCAGTTCAATTGCGGCAAGCGTTGTCAACGGACGTCTCTTCAAAGCCCACTGTGCAGCTATTCAACGACAAGCTAACTTCGACTTCGACGCAAGCGCAGCCAGCCAACTAAACAGTATAAGAAGAAAAGAAGTATTTAGAAGTGAATGCAAATGATGCAATCGCATACAAACATAACAGCAAAACAGTGAACAGAGAATAACGAAAATAGCTACCAGCTACCAAAGCCCTACTGTGCGTGTCCGGGTGCTTGTGCGTGTGTGCGCTTTTGCTTATGCTTATGCTTGTGAGTGTATGTAAATGAAGTAACAACAACAACAACGTGTGATCACAACAAAACGAAACGCATTGAAAGTAAAACTTGGCTTCGCTCTCTCACACCCGAAAGCAACAACCAATACCCGAAATACTATTGTAAAGAAGAAAAAGAAAGAAAACCAACGTTAAAAGAGTTAAGCGAAAAACAAGCCCAAGCCGTGTCTTGGTTTTTTGTTTTTTTTTTTTGTTTTGTTCCCATTTACTTGTGTACGTGTGCGTGTGTGAGAGAGAAATAGAGAGTGACGAGAAATAAAATTGGCAAAGTGCAGTTTGTAAGTCAATTGAATTGCATCTAATTCCAGTTTAGTTTCCAACTCAAACAAAATTAACTATTACTAAGCAACAAAATAATAAAAGAAACAAGATGACCAATAATGGGCAGTGGTATGAACAAGGGAAGGAAGGAGGTGGTGGGGATTAGTGACGGTCTCTGCTAGTTAGGTTTGATAAAAGCCTTCGCGCTGTTTTGCTTGTGAGTCCGTCCATGCGTCCGCAAGTCTACAGCTGTTTTTAATCGCTATCGCTTTCGGTTCACTTTTTTCTTTCATTCGCTCTTACTGTTGCCGTTGTTGTTACTGCTGCGGCTGCTGCTTTCTTGACACGTTGCAGTTGTTATGGTTGTTGTTTCTTTTATTGCTATTGTGTAGGGCAATTGTGTAGTTGGCTTATTGTTTCATCCACGAAGGGCCTCTCTTTAGAGTTGGCATCAAAAGAAAATACCTTACCCAACCACAACAACAACAAATGCAACAGTAATAACCGAACATCAAATATAATCGAGCCTGATCAAATAATAAATCATTTTAGTTGCACCTCATGGTAGCTATTCGATATGCCAACCACTTGTTATCCAAATCTGCACAGTTATAGTTTGCTTCTCGCCGAACAATCAGCCTTCTTGCCCTGGAGCTCCAATCTAAGTGAGTGTAATCAAAATCATGATGGCAAAATTTTAGTTAAACATGTGAAAATGCAAGTAAATTTTATAATCCGAAAACTATAGAGAATGCATTTCCTACTCTGACCTTCCCTCTTTTCATAGTTTACTCTATACTGTACCAATATATTTCCTAATTATACTTAATTTATGTACATATTGTTTATTAATGCGTTTGTTTGTCTTCCGAGGCACACTTGATTCTTGTCTTTTGACTAAACAGTAATAACCGGTTTAGCTGACACTTTTATTTATCATATGATTTGAAAAATATCTTCTTATATATGTGCATACACTAAAAGTTATATGTAGATACTGGCATTATATAATATAACATCAGCTACTTAAGTTGTTTTGAGTTATTTTAAAAACTTGACTTGAAGCATTGCCAAGCTAGCGAATCTTAATACGGGTTTAAAATGATCAAACATTGCAATATATATTACATATATATATATATATATATATATATATATATATATATATATATATAGAAGACAAGATTACATCTCTTTATCCATATTTATACTAATTCATATTGGAGTTGTGAAATTTGAAATATATACTCGTGATATTCTCGTTTGATTTTACCGATGCGCCCATTGGGGCGTGGCAGATCAGGTCTAATTGCATTGTCTACTTTTTTTTGAGCTTATCTGGCTGAATCTGGTTTGTGAGTTACTGTTAAGTTCTTCTAAAAATATGTCCACGCCAACAAGGGGGTGGCAAATCGGATTCAATTATATGGTGATTTATACAAAAAAAAAAATATATTGTAAACACTAATTGTGCTAAAGACCTGAAATTCGGAAAATCGACTGCGCTGATAAAATATATATCCTACGCCTATAGGGGGCGTGGATAGCCGTAAAATGCTATATTTGTTGGCCAGTCGATACAAAAAGTAGTTTTCTGAACTAGATGAAGTTTTCTTGCTGCTTTAAAGTTGTTCTCTGCAATAGTTTTGCAATAAGTCATTCACCAATCATTTGTAACAAATATTAATCCATTAATCATTTAGTCAGCCTAAGTTGCCTTCCACCAGTTCCATGCAAGTTTCTCAATGAGGCGACGGTCGATTCTTATTTTTTTTATTGTATTCAAGAACTATTACTATATTTGATTTAAATTTGTACAGTCTGTCAATCAAAAGGTCTCAATATATTCAACATATTTAAATTTCTGCATTTCATTTGCATAATCAAAGAAATGCTGTTAGAGAATTTTACTTTCGGTGCGAATGCTTTCACTCTTCGGAGTTATTTTCGTCCATATTGTAGCAATACTTTGCAGATTCACCAGTTGTAGAAGTGAGCAGCAGACCCCTTGACAGATACTCGCTTGCATATATTACAGGTAGCTGGACTTGATTGCATTGCGATGCTTGACCTTGACAGTTGCTGAGCGAGACAGAGACAGAGAGAGAAAGAAAGAGAATGAGATTGTTTTAAGAGACAGAGTCGTAGAGACAGGGAGAGAATCAGAGACTGAGAGAAAGAAAATATAAATACTATACAAGTAAAGTAAAATCAACTAAGAGCATTGCAGTCGGGGTCTATTAGCTACAGAATACTTGCTCGTGATCCAAAAAATAATCTATTTTATGACAAAATCTGTATTTTTCGTAAAATAACTTCAATACTATTTGTATAGATAATACATTTCAGTTGTATTATTTGGGGGAGTTGGGAGATATATATATATATATATTTTATGTAGGATGTTTTATATAATTTTAAGTCGTACTACAGCTACCAGATACTGGGATCGTATTTGAAAGACAGTAGATAATCCACAGCCTAGGAGTAGATAAATAAGCATTATGATTTTACGTGACGCTCTGATCTATGGTACGTACTGATACCCGAGGGTTTTTAATGGAGTTTACTACATTGGAAAGTGCAGTAATCGAATATACTCTTTCCGCTTCTTGGACGCGAATCGACAATTAAAAACTTGGCAGCATTTTCCATGCGTTTAGCTTAGCGCTTTTAAATAAATAAATGCGATGGACTTATTGATTATTATATTGCTCGAGGATTATTGTAATACATAAACAGCCAACGATGCCTTGCGGCCAACGATAATTTTTGCCGACTCATGCTGATAATGATGATTGCTGGCAGATCGTATCCCACTTTGTATATGCGTATGTATGAATATTGAAGTGATCGCAATGCCAGGGAGTTCAGAGTGTTATAATGCTTATATAGTATACACGTTTGTATGTATATTTCGAGAGCGACAGCTATGTAAATTTAAGTGGGGATAATATTCAAAAAAATTGAACGCATTATATTATAAAGTTCGCACGGGACGCAGGGGCGATTACGCGAAACGAGTTTGCTATTATTTTTGTTTAAATATATTTATTATTCTATTTTTTATTCCATTTATCACACATGCGAACGATTCTCGTCTCAGACGTTTTTAACTCGATTTGAATGTGTGATTTTTTTCTGTTTTCCAGTTTTTTTTAGTTAGTTGAAGACTCATGGCCAAGGCCGCGTACTTAATAAATAGATAGCTCTAATTGCTTATGTGTGTGTGTGTGTGTATGTATGTAGGTATGATTGCCATAAATTGTGCTAAAAGTGCCTGACCGACATTTTTATACGACCGACGTTTTAGCCACTGGTTCATATTGTTTGTTTTCTATATATACATATATATATTATTTATATATATATATATATATATATATATATATATATATATATATAACATATATAACCCAGATATATATATATATATATATGGGTTGCACTTTATAGACGTGTTGTTGCGTCGTCAGCGCAACTCACAACTGTTATTTGCCATTTAATTCCCTACATGATTAAAAGTGGGCATATGTTAGCATATGTCTGACAGGCAGAAGAAAGAAATAATCGACCAACTTTTTATACCAATACAGATCCTAGAGAATTGTAGCTTAGCTTATGCACATATATTCATATTAAGCAGGTCGGCAGGGTATCCAGTAGCCTGCCACACCACACTTGGTGAATCTTACTCGTTTGTAGTTGAATTTGATTAGTGGCTGTCCCTAGCCACCTGGCTGGTAGATGTCATTTAGCAAGCAGTGGAAGTTGCAGGCTGGCAAGCGTGCGGACTCTTCTAATCTTAATTGTTGCAATTATCATTAATTTGGCGGCTTTGGCTCCATCTTGGCCCATCTCCACAAGGGGGGGGGGGTGAGGTGGGCTTTCACTTCTTATGCACCACAAAACCTATTATATTATTAGTGTTTCACTTATTTGCATGCTTATTGAGCTTAAGCCTTCTGCCTACTTTTTTAACATTCAGTTAAAGTTAATGTGCAGTAATTTGTCACGCGGGCATTGCCAACTTCATAAATTGGCAGCAGAACTCATTGGAAAGTTGCCTGTAAACTCGGTTTTAACTGTTTAATTTGAATAGCTTAACAAAATATTCTTTGACGTTGCTACTCTCCCAAATCCTCATGTCAAATTGACCATTTGGCCATTTGAAAAATAACCCTCGAGCTTAATGGTTAGTTTCAGCGATATACAGGATTGGATGCTTTTTATATATCTATTTATCTATAAGTTTGTTTATTTGTTTAGTTTTTTCTTGCCGTGGATTTCGTTTGAATAATATGTTACATGTATCTGCTAAAACATAGTGCTCCGCTGTTGAAAACAGATTTCTAGATATTTCTGAAGCCTCTGTGTACTTCCGTACACAGATAAAATATATTGATAAAATGCTAAGTGTCACGTAATGTAGTAATGCCGTCTTCAGAGCTGTCTCCAAGATGGCGTCATAAATTCTTTGTTTCTTCTGAAATATGAGTGAATGCACCCACAGAGCAATTAAAAGTGATTTGATTACCTTAAAGTTGTGAAAGAGATCTATAGTATGATATCACTTAACTAAAGGCTATTGTTTAGATATATTTAGACGTCGTCTAAGCAGCAGATGATACAATAGTAGAATTAATTGGAGTCTTAGCCTTTTCTATTTTATTTTAATTCGCTTTCGTAATTCTAAGCTATTTTTATCAATAACAACAAGTATATGTAATTCCGTAACAATTAGAGAAGAAGGGTTGGAATTACGCAGTTCTAGGTAAACGTTTATCTGTCTGAAACAAATGCTTTTATAATGGGATCCAACATTTTCGATTCACTTTAATAGTCGCCAAGCACTGAAACTTGTATTCGGTTGTCTTGAAGTTAATTTAAAATAATTAAAATTACAGGCCGTAAAAAATCGTGTAGCATCCTAATCTCCAGTCAACAGGTTTGACAGAGACTTGTCAAACAGGTACACACGTTGACTTTGGTTTTTTTTATTATATCGTTTTGCGACAAATTAAATGGATAAGCATTTTCTTTCAGTGTATGCTGGACTACTCACTACTCTAGGGTCTCACTCTTACCCTGTTTATTGGGAACGCAGGCAACAGTCGTAGAAAACTACTTTACATCACTTCAAGTGTTACGAGATCAGTGAAGTGTAAAACTTTTCAAATTACAAATTGTACTGTGTTTTATAAAATTATATATATATTTAGCATTTTGTTAAAGCTGCTCGGAATAAATCAATTAGCAAGAGTTTTCTCTTGTTGGAACTGCCCAACTAAAAGATTCCTTCCAGTTAGTTGAGCTTGTTAAAGACGAGTTTTTTTTTTCTAATTTGAATCCCAACTCTGCGACTCTCTGTCTGGGCTATACGAGCCCGGGTTACCTAATTGCTAGTGCGATCTTTCGCACAGATATAAGCAATGGTTATATATGACGATTCCGAGTCGTGTTGCTTCCGCATGCAAAGTGAACCGAGTGCGAATTGCAAAATAATATTAAGGCGGAATACATGGCGTCGAGGGCTTGGTCGGCGTTTGGAAATAAGTAACTATCTTACCAATGTGTTAATTATAACTAATAATTGCCTGTAACTTCCATTGTTACTGTAGCCGCTCTTTGCTTTTTTGTGGCTTTTTTGTAATTTATTAGCGAAGCCATCTACTTTGGCATCTTTGGCAAGCTGACCTATACACTGAGAGAACTGGTCGATACAAACGATGAGGAATGTGGATATTAATAATTACAAAAAGTTAGATATCGTAAAAAAATACAATAAAAGCAAATATAATAAAATCTGTTTGTGTCAAATGTGGCTAAGTAAGCTACAAAATGAAAGAGCGCAAAAACCTCCTAAATTATGCATTTGTACTGATGCAGGACGTAGTCCTGTCCAGTATCGTTGCAATTGTCAGCTGCTTCCTGAACCTAACTGAGATAAGATAAGTCCAACTCACCGGTCACAGGGACGACTTGACTAGCGTAAAGAATTTTTACTTGCGTCAAAATCCTCAAGAGTAGACGCTGTCAACAGTAATTTAGTTGTAACATTTTGAATTTCTAAATGTAACTGAAGATTATCCATGCGCCCAATAGACGTAGACATATATTTTTTGACTAATCTCTTACACTAATGTAACTTAATAAATGTTTAACCTTTGCGTTTTGCTACGCGTCTTATGAGTGTAGATATATAGTTTGTATATTTGTTGATGCGGGCACTGTCGAATCTATATTCAAAATTTCCCTAGCGCACATAGTGCTAAAAATATAAAAGAAATTGTGCAAACAACTATATACGCAGATCCGATTTGCTGCGCCCCTAATTGGTGTGGGCATATAATTGTAGATAATCTTAAGAGTAACTTAAATTCCAAATATGCGGGCTTTAGTTCTAAAACTTTTTTCAGGATACAGTTTATGCCATTCATCGAATGAGCGTAGATATATCCGCCATATCTTAATGATCTTAAGTATGCGCTCCAAATTCCCAGTATATAGCACTTTAAATAGTAGCGTTTGAGAAATACCAGAAATATTATTTTCCGATTTGTCACTACTCTACTGGGTGCATCGGCAAAACCTTACCGAACTGGAAGTCTTTAGCTTCATTAACGGCAAATCCAAAATAATCCTAAATAAAAAATTAAATTATATGATAATATAATTATTTTGAGTGTTGTCTACAGTTGCAGTCGGTCAAGCTGTTTGATACAGCACATTATTTTTTAATTCGGATGACTGAGATGCAACACATTATGCTAAGCAGTTTATCGCTCCGAAGACCGACGCCTTTTATTTAAAACTCTTATCAATGGATGGTTTCCACTTAACCACGTCAGGAGGTAGTCGTCAATACCATACTCATGATTGAACACAGATAGCCAATTGTTTGGAATTTGAGATCATTTCCGTTGTTCAGCTACATGAGGATACCAAATTGGAATGATCTAAGCAAACCTTTGACAATATTTTGACTAGGAGCTCTAGCAGAGAATCTAGACGTATGTACATAATAATTCCATAATGAATATTCTGATATATATTTATATTTAATAGCAAATATGTGTAATACATTCATACACAAATACATTTATATATATTTATGTATATTATATATAAAATATTCAGTTCATATTGATTGTTACGGACTGCTAGTTGATCAGTAAATAAATAGGTCACATAGTTTGCGAGAAAAACATTTGTAATTTGATTGAACTCAAATAATTACGCATTGGGTTAATAGCTCTTTATTGATTGCCAGATCAATGATAATCAATGTAATGCATAATAGCGCTGTGTCAGTAGCTACTTAGCTACATTACATATATGTATATATAAATAAATATATATATATATATATATATATATATATATATATATATATATATATATATATATATATATATATATATATATATATATATATATATATATATATATATATCATACATGTATACACAGATGCAACAAACAAGCCGTGTGAATGCGCGAATAACTGGTTCAGAAATTGTGAACAAGTCGAAGGAAAGCAATTTTTTTAATGGCTGCTGTAATATGTATCTTTATATGGTAGTAAAACAGTTATATAATTACGTTGATACTTTTTTGTATATTATTATATCAGTATTCGTTCGCTTAAGATTACAGCTAATTTTGACAAAGAAACATAATTTAATTATTCGAATTAGGCCTAGGTCTCAAAAAATTAATAATCTTGGCAAATGCCAATGGCAGTGCCAACTATATTAATTTGAATAATATTATTATTATTAATTTACCCTGGACTTACCCTGAAAATGACTATGCCGGTTTTGTTCTTTTAGAAGCTTTTAAATATTTGATAAATCATTACAAATATAAAAGAATTTAGTCTGTAAATTCTCATATAGAATATACCAGTATTTCGATTGCATCAAAAGGGGCTTAGGGGACATCTTAGTTGTGCACTACTGACTAGATTACTTTGATTATTTTCCCCTTCCCCACAAATGCAAAAATCCATATTTCAAATACTAGAAAATTGTGCTTGAGCAAATATAAATCTCAGGATGCCATAATTATGCGTTCATTAAGAAAATTAATATTGAGCAAAAGTTATGCAACAATTAAGTCTCTTTAGTAAAGCCCATGCAGTCTGCAACCCAAGCGCAGTTGCTGCGTTGCATGCGTGCGTGTGTGTGTGAGATCACATGTTGCTTGATATGTACATATGTATACAAGAAGCGTAGGCTGATTGGAACATCAACACTATAGCATTATTACTTGCTTAGAATTATTATTTTTATTAATTATTCAATATATTGTTGCTTTTCAGTCAACAAAGACAAAAATATTTAGTAGTCATACTTATTCACGAAGAAGCATTGCTTTGTGCAACGTCCGTCTTGCTGTCTTGCAAGCTATTACGTCGCTATTGAAGCAAAAAACTTAAAGTTTATATATCCCGTGGAAACTGTCGTCCACAAGAGTCTCTATTAGTTAGGGTGCTAGATATGTGAAGTTCGGAACATTTACTCGCGTGGACAACTCAAGATCAAGAAGATATGGCGGATATATCTACGCATATTGAGGGCGAGGAAAATCGGAAAAACTTTTACCGTCCAAAGTTTTGAAGCCGACAGCGCTTGGTAGGGAATGAGTATTCTGCCGTCGGTAGTGCCTGACTGCAACGTTCTTATGAGTTTTTTGTTGTCTGTAGGATTTTAAAATGAACATTTTTATTGAGTTGATTAAATAGCTTAGATAGCACTCATACAAATCTCGATTCAGTGATTCAGAGCTCAACTCACTATTCTCTTTGAAAATGACGATCGCGCATCATAGCTTAGGCAAATACATCTGAGTTGAAGTTAAATAATAGCTAGCTAGCTTTTAATAATTACCTCAAATCAATTAAAGGTCAAGAGTTTACCCCGACACCTAGTATGTCTCATTGCGCAGCTGCTGTTGAGGCCGAGCATGAGCCAAGGAAATGACAATGACACGGAAAATATGTGAGAGAATATTGCATATTGATTAACAGCCAGACTGGCAGACAAGTTAAGCTCAGTCGCAACGACACAAGACCAAAAACAATATATCTGATAAAATTGGCAATTTTCCACTGATGAAGGCTTGATTCCATCTGCCTTTAGGCGGCAAGTTAATTGCAACTTCCAAAGGCAAAGCAAGCAAGCAAGAAAGCTCTAGTCGGGTGCCCGACTAGGAGATACCCTAATCCCAGTCCTATCTGAGTTTATTACTATTTTCCGTAGTTTGTATCGAGTATTAAAAAAAAAACAAATAAAAAATGACAATATGAGACCAGGATTCGAACCCGGATTGTTTGGGCAACGTGCAGCAACTCTACCAACACCGCGTCCACGCGTTCACACATACGGACTGACGGACGGACAGACAGACGGACAGGGCTCACTCTACTCGGCTTGTCGTCCTGATCAAGAATATATATACTTTATGGGGTCTACCACGCTTTCTTCTGCCGGTTACATACAATTGCACAAAACCATTATACCCTGATTTCCCATTTTCAATGGGAACAGGGTATAAAGAGAATCCCAAACAGTTGTAGCCAAAAGTCATAAATAAAGCGAGATGTCTCAACTGGTTTCCCATTGGTAGCTACGATATCAACGATGCATTGTTCAACTCGACAAGCTAGTCTAGTCTAGTATTTTTAGCAATTTATAAATTATATTCCTCATTTACAAATGCCAAAAGCAAAATGCCCGACTTTTAAATTTCATAGATCTGCAGTCTATCTTATGTCATCATTATTGGCCAGTACCTTAGGGCTGCTAGTTTTATAATTCGTTATAATACCCTGGTCTTGAAAGAAAAGAAATAAGAATATGTGTTGGAAACTTCAGGTATTTTTTTGATCTTGCGATCACTTGGATGAACATAAATCATAAAGACAATTATTGCATTATTGAATGAGTATGATAATCAGATCGATTTCGGTCTTTGATTCCACTTTGCCTTTCACGTATATAAAGAGTATTAATGGCTTAGAAGCAGGGGGATATAACCTGTTTACTAGCTACTATTGCTAATGAATAAGATTTATAATTATTAAGTTGCTTACTCTATACCTGGAAACTTACTATTAGCCATAGAAAAAACTAATGCTAATAATACAACAGCTCACAATGAAATGTCTGTTCCGATCATATAGTCTTTAAAACGTATTGCACCCATTAAATATGGAAGCATTCAGAATTCAAGGTGAACTGCACTGGCCATAAGCCGATTTATGTATATGAATTATCAACGCAATCAAACTAAGCCCATTTTATACTTGTCTTAGTCGTAGTCGACTTAGTCCCAGTTTTTATTCGAAATTTGTAGATCTACTCAAATGCGAAAGATCTACCGAAGCAAGTTCAGTTGCATGTTAGCTAATGTAATATTGAATTTAAAAATGTTCCTAATAAATTAGCTCACATGTAGATTATGTTTATAAGCATTATGTGAATACTGGAATAGAGTTTCCCTATTTCATTTTTTACTTACAGCGAGCTTAACTTAAGAATGTGCCAATGATCTGGTCGGTCGAAAAGTTAACAGAAAGTAACTGCCGAAATCCGTAAGAGCAGTTCTTGGATTTGCAAGGGGACAAAAATGTCCTTCAGAATGAGGGAGGTTAAGGCGCTGCTGCGCAAGGACGTCATTGTGCGCTGGCGTCAAAAGGGGCTGTCGTTAACGGTGATCGTATGGCCATTGCTTGCATTCATGCTGATTTTTCTAATAAGGCTAAAATATGACTCGGAGCAGATGGATGCATGCCAGTTTCCCACCCGATTGCTGCCCACTAAAAATCAGGTGGTACCCAGCGCATTCTCCTACATTTGCAGCATCGAGAATAAGTGCCTGAGCACCGAGCCGTACGAGGAGTATTCCAAATGGCAGGAAGCACCGTAAGCTAGATACTTAGAGAGTATCTATTCAATTTGTCTTTAATGCAACTTCATCTTACAGCCTGCATTCTGTAATTGATATTGTTAATGTCTTCGTTACCGATGATCGTTTGTACAATGCGCTCATCGAGCTGCCAGAGAAGGCGAATTTCGTAAATGCGATAACAACACTCCTAACCAGCAGCCATCTCGATCTCATTCGAAGTAAGTGAAGTTTCCTTGATATTCTTGCTATAGCAATATAATACATATACTAAAGAGTTATTTTCCAGGTAACATTAGTCAAATAGTTTCTTTGGTTCCCGAAATTGAGCGCCTGATGAACTACAGTTTTGATATCACAAAACTGTTTTCAAGTAAGTTAACAGACAGGAAATAGATAATTAGTTTTCCATTGCTAACTTTCTTCCTCTATTCTTCTCTCTGTCTCTTTCTTGCATCGGTGAAGATCGTGAGACATTTGTGAAGCTGGGTATTTTACTTTGTGGACATCCGTTTCCCAGCACGGAGAGCATACCTCTTGTCAACGATATACTTTACTCCGACGACCTCAGTGAGGTCAATGACGATGAACTAAAGGCCATGCCAAGTATGTCTATATTTAATATTAATATTATGCTACCGTATTCATTTCAAGTCTTTTATTTTTCGTTTCACAGCCAAATATTGCAAGCGTTTGTATTTGGATGTAACTTCAACGAATCAGGGCAAACTCACCTGGAATTTCGTCAAGCCTATTATACAGGGTAAAATTCTATATACGCCACCCAATGCTGACACGGAGAGCATTGTCAATTTCGTAAGTATTTAAGTACAGTAGAGAATTAGGCTTAATGCTCTACTTACAGACCAATGGAACCTTCGAGGAAATTGGTCGACTTAGGAATGTATCTAAAGCAGCCGCTATTATTGTTGACAAGCTGCATACGAATGCCACGTTCGGGCAGGCCTTTGATAATTTGCTGAAACTGGCCCGATCCCCGCTCGTTCAAAGTTTGGTGGGCAGTGAATTTAATGTGGAGGAGATCGAACGAATCATGAACTATGTGCGCACCAATGAGCTTATCCATCAGATTTTGACTACTATCAGTGATCTTTTAGAGTGCATTTCGGTTGATCGTTTTGAGCCAGTGTCGAGTGTATACAAATTGCGACATCGCGCCTATGAGCTCAATCAGCAGCGTCTCTTTCTAGCTGCCCTCAACTTTGAGGACGTATTAGGTCAACATATAACCTATAGATTGCACATGGACACGGACAATACGCAGCCGACGTTCGAGAACAAAAATCGATTCTGGTTCCCGGGGCCAGCGTCAAGCATGCTGGTGGATCTCAAGTATCATCGTGGATTTGTTCAGCTCATGCAGATGGTCGATCTGGCAATTATCAAGCATAAACGCCAGGAGCTGGGACCGGGCGAGAACTCTCAATCTGATGAAACCTCACGACCAACGATTAGTTTAAAACGCGTTGATGACGACGAAGATCTCTTTAATAATGAGGATGAGGATAACGATGACGATGTCAATGATTTTGAACGTGACGAAAGTTCGAGCAATGAGTATTCAACGACAACTCTCTCTGCTCAGCCTGACGACGAAGAAGATACAACCATCGTTGAGCAAAAACAAACAACGCTTCATGGCTCTAAGCGAGAAACAGAAACATCAACCATTAATCCAGACTTTAAATTCCTTAGTAATGACAATTCGGACGATAGTAAATTGCCAGACGGTATTCAAGACGACCTCAATGAAGCCTTAGCAGATGGCAGACTGAATCTGGATTTCCGGGGTGGTCGCGTTAAACGTCAGGGTCTTTTGGATCTGCTCAGCAGTTTCGGCAATGGAATTGATAAAGGGAAAGGCATTAAATATGATGTAGACGAAATGCAATTCTATACCAAACAATTTCCCTATCCCGCATATGTGCGCGATGAGTAAGTGCTTCATAGATGCAATGATTCAATTGACTTATGGCCTAATTCTTGCAGCTTCAAGCGCGGTATCTACTTGGCGCAAGCTGTGCAGGTATGCTTCTGCCTGGGTCTCGTTGTTGCTGTGGCCGTCTGCGTTCGAGAACGGATCTGGATGCGTGAGAGCCGCAATAGTTTGGTAAGTTTAAAGTTATCTCAATGTAGCTCCAATTAACTCTGATATTTTGATAGTTAATGCGCTCCATGGGTATGCATGCACACTCAGAGCTGATCGCTTGGATATTAATTAGCTTCGTCGAGCTGTTCGTTATATTTGGGCTGGTCAGCCTTGTTCTTTATATTGGTGGTATTTTGGTCTACACCAATTGGTTCTTCATGATGTTTTACTGCCTGGCTTTTGGCACTTGCCTAATCTCATTCTGGTGTGTATTTAGTAATAAAATGTTCGTGGTTTTCCTACTTAGTTTGTTTTTATTATAATATCCTGACAGCTATATGTGTTCGAACTTCTTTATATCTGCCAATATTGGTGCAGTCGCTGCGGCGTTGCTCTTTTTCATCACCCTATGTCCATTTATCATAGTGCTGCTCTTCGATGCGAAATTGAATCTGGTCGAGAGTTTTCTTGTGAATTTGTCCTTTACGACCGCCTTTGCTAAGGGCTGGAGCGAACTGCTGCGCTTGGAACTGCAAGAGCAGGGCATGACCGTTGGTCACCTTGTAAAGTTGGGACCCGCGGGCAGCGAGTGCGCGCTGGCCTTCCTCATGTTCATATTCGATCTGATGCTATATGCGGTCATTGGCTATGGCTATCAGCGCTATAAGAAAAGTGAGTGAACAGCCATCTGAGCCTTCGAATTGTTCTAATGTGATTTTATTTTAGCTAACTATAGCTTTGTGCGTGTAACTCGCGCACAGCTTGATGCCAAGCTGGGCGCCTCGCTGACCTGTGTCACCAAAATGTATGGCCACAAGTATGCATTGTCGAATCTCAGCGTTGACTTTGCACGCAATCAGGTCAGCTGCCTACTGGGACGCAATGGAGCCGGTAAGAGCACGCTCATCAAGCTACTTACGGGCCAAACGGTGCAAACAACGGGCCAGGTGGTGCTCGCTGGTCAGCATAATGTGGGCGTTTGCTGGCAGGATAATGTACTCATACCCAAGTTGACGGCACGCGAACATCTGGAGCTATATGCTCAGCTCAAGTTAGATGCTGTTGATAGCGAGTGTGTGAGCGCGAAGCAGGAAGTGCGGCGTACATTAAAGAGCCTGAACTTTGGAAAATATGAAAATTACTATGCCTATCAGCTATCAGGCGGCTATAAGCGGCGTCTGTGTGTAGCCATTGCGTTCATTGCCTCGCCCAGCGTTGTCATCTTGGATGAGCCCTGCAATGGGGTCGATGCCAAGGCGCGCAAGGATATATGGCAGCTAATTGAACAGCTGCGCCAGGGACGTGCTGTACTCTTTGCTACACACTTCCTCGACGAGGCCAAGTACCTTAGTGATGCGCTCTTTATCATGCGCAATGTGAGTTGATAAGAAAGATTAAATTGAAATTATTTTTGTTGCTTGGCTTAAGCTTACCCAATGTCTTATTCACAGGGTCGCATTATTGCCCAGCACAGCCGGGATTCACTTCAGCGCATCTGTACCTCGGATTATAGCATAGAGATGCGTTGCCTTGATGTCAATGCATCCACTACTATTATACAACGTGCGCAGCAGCTTCTGAGACAAAGCCATGTGCTGCCTGGTCGTGATACACAACATTTGATAATTAGTGCGACCTATGCTGAGAATCTGACGCCGGCTGCAGTTCAGTTTCTGGAATTTCTGCAGGCACAGGAAGCGGCGGGACACATTACCGATCTGATGCTCAACAGCAGCTCCACTCTGGAGCAAGAGTTCGAACAGTTGAATCGCAAAGACGAATCACTCGTACAGATGATGCCAACCACCTCGAGCATTGTCACTGGCGCAACCGATGTGTTGGAGCAGCCGCCTGGCTTCTGGACACATTTCATGCTGCTCCTGGGCAAACGACGGCGTCATCTGATGCGCAACTATCGTCTGCTGCTCTACGTGCTGCTGCTGCCTGCCATCTTTGAACTTTGCGCCATGTGGTTTGTCAGCTACCGTCTGGACGACGATTTTGACACTGTTCTGCCATTGAGTCGCACGCTATATCCGCAGAGTGCGCAAGTAATGAGCGGGGAGAAATTGACAGAATTCACGGAAACTGTCTATGGTAATCTAACGTCCAATTGTCAAACGGACTTTGAGTGTGGTGAATTCACTAGCTCTCGGGATGCCTTCAACTGGGTGCTAAACAGTCTGGATAAGTATCGGGGACGTCGCTATGGCGGCTACGGTATCAATGGCACTGGCGCCACCGTCTGGTATAACAACAAGGGCTACCATGCCATGGTGGCCTGGCTGAATGATCTGAACAGCCAACTGCTGCGCAGCTCGGTTAGCAATTCATCGTACGACATACGTATTTTAAATGAGCCTTGGAAGTTGGGGTTTGCCGAGCTGAGTACCAGCTCGGTGCTGCGTCAAGCTGGTGACTCCTGCATGGTCTTTATACTACTGGTCGCATTTAGCTTAGTAGTTGCAGCTGCCTCTGTTTACTTGGTCAATGAGCGAGTTAATGGCGAGAAGCTCCAGCAACGGCTGAGCGGCGTCAGCGCTGCCACTTACTGGCTGGTGGCCATCCTCTGGGACTATCTCATTATGGTGCTGGCTCTGATCGTTTGTCTTGCAATTGTGCTGATTTTTAATATGCCCGTTTTTGTCGATCGCCAGCAACTGATGGGCATTGTGGCTCTATCTCTGATGTTTAGGTATGTGCCTTTGCTTATTTCCTTTTCATTCCTTCCGATAATCTCTTTCGCCTTATTCCCTAACTGAATTTATTTTTTCTTTTATTTGCTTTACAGCTTTGCGTGTGTGCCCGCCGTGCATGTTGCGGAAAAGATCTTCACTGACTCGAGCATAGCTATTGTTTCCATTTTTTGCGCTAACATCATAATTCCAGTGGTTACCATGGGCATTGTGCTAATTCTAGGGGTTGTGGGCGATAGTCCCATTTGGGACACTTGGCGGCACGGTCTAAACAAAGCCTTCCTCATTTTCCCTCAACATGCATTGGGGGATGGCCTTTTGGAGCTCTGCAAGAATTATATGGTAGCTGTTGTCTTCAAGCGGTACGACATTGACTCCTACAAGCAACCGCTGGCTAGTGATCTATTGCAGCGTCACTTTACAGCTTTGGCTATAGTTGGCATTATCTGTTTGCTGCTGAACTTGCTCATTGAGTGTCATTTGCTGAGTCACCTATGGCAACAGATGGCGAGCCTTTTAGACTGCCAGTATAGACGCGAGCTGCGTAAGCTAGGTCAGCTGAAGCTCGTCAATATACAGAGTATCTTTAAGAGTTGCGTGAGCGCCGACGAGGCACTGCGTGTCGAGAATCTCTGGCTTGCCTATCGCCGTGGACGCTATGCCGTCCGTCAGGTTCACTTTGGCGTGCAACGCGGTGAATGCTTTGGACTCCTTGGCAAGAACGGAGCTGGCAAGTCGACCATATTCAAGCTACTTACGCGTCAGCTACTTCCCGATGTGGGGCATATATATTTCGAACATGTAAGTTTCATTCAATACTCATGTAAATTTACTTTTCACGCCAGGTATCCCAAACTTAGCCAGTTAGTCATCAGTTGAGTTAATCCTTATAAAACTATTCAATCAAGTACATTCAATCAGAATTTAATCAATCAGTTTTTTAATATATGAGTCACTTATTTAGTAAGTCAGTCTCCGACTTAGCTAGCAGAAAGTCTGAATATAATATAATCAGACAATTAGTAAGTAAGCCACTCTTGAGTGGCATAAACATTCAGATAAGTTGGCAAGTCAGACATTTAATCAATCAATCATATATTTAATTAATTATTTATCCAATTAATTTGCAATCAGTCAATCAATCAAACTGTTTATACCATTTTAGCCTGGCGTTTCGTATTGCCCGCAGAGCAATCCTCTAGATCCTTTGTTGACCGTGAAGGAATGCATCCTGCTCTATGGCCAATTGCGAGGCATCAAGCAGCTGGATCTTCTGCTGGATCGCATACTGGACACCTATGAGTTGCGCAACTATCGAGATATCCAGGTAAAGAAGCTTAGTGGTGGCAATCGACGAAAGCTGACAGTGGCCATCAGCTGCTGCGGCTATACACCCACCGTATTAATGGATGAGCCGACGAGCGATATGGATCCGGTGACACGATCCTTTATTTATCGCACCATTGAACAGTTGCTCGTCGCGCGGCGCGCTGTGCTATTGACCTCGCACTCAATATCGGAAATCGAGCATCTGTGCCAGCGTGTCGCGGTGCTGAAGGACGGCCAGCTTGTGGCCAGCAACAGTCCGTCGGAGCTAAAGAGTCAGCACGGTGGCTACTATGCAGTCAGCTGTTTCTGTGCGCCCATTCAACAGGCGCAACTGGCCAAGATCCTGCCTCAACATCTGCCCGGCGCCTGTGAGTTGCTGCATTATGCGCACAGCCTGCGCTTCCTCGTTAAGGTGCGACAGCCCCACAGTTCCGAGGCGACGAGCAGTATCAAGCAGCCAACGCTAGCCGCGCTTTTTGAGGCTGTTCGTGTGATGTCCGGAACTTTGGAGCTGGCGGCGCACTTTGCTATCAGCCGCTGTCGTTTTGAGACAGTCTTTGAGCGCATTCTGGACAACTGCGAATCAGTTTCGAATGGAGGCTCTGATCTGCCCTCGAAGTCGGTGGCAGTAAGCGGCTCCCTGCAAACAGGCTATGTACATTGTGGCTACGAAGAGACGGCGACCTAAACCTAAATAAAAAACACTAAATCTATTTTTTTTATACATTTTAACTGTAACTATATTAGCTTTTTACGTTTATGTTTTATGTGTATACATCTATTATAGGATAAATTTGTTTTGTGATAAGTTAGGACGGTCTGTTCCAGTGATAGGTTTACGGGGTAAATGTGTTGGCTTGGCCACCACCGTTGGTTTGGGTTTGGGTTTGGGTTTGGGTACGGGCTCCCGCATCATTAGGGCGTCTTTAAAATAAGGGGAAGTTAAGAGCTTTAATACTTATCTAATTTTATGTACAAACATTTTTAACCAGCGCCGGCGAGTGCAATTTTAGCGTTACAAACTCCATTTGAGCTTGTTTCGATATATCTGGGTGAAACACAATGTTGTATTCATGTTATATGATGATGTTCAATATCTTTACTTTTCCTTGTACTTATAACAATTGTAAACTGTAAAATGAATAAACTCACAAATATTTATGTACATTTTCTATGAATTCAAGAATTTTCTTCAGCGAAATTTTATTTATTTGAACGCAACATTCGTATATCTTAATTATATGATTACCTTCGATGTGGATGTTGGATTACAATTCTGGGCAAAAATATGTCTTGGACAAGTTCCATGTTACAATTATATTGGGTTCTATGTAAATTTTGAATATTTTTGTGTATTTACATTCTGTTGGGATTTGTGTTATACTAGTTATACATTCGTTCATTTCTTGTTTTTGTTTTTTGGATTCGAAATATACTTTATTATTTTGTTTGTAGTAAGTTAAGTTAAGGGTACTGTTATAATTGTCTGCTTAGGGGGAATTTTAGTTATTTTTTTGGTATGTTCGAAATTTTCAGTATTTCATTGGTGACTGGCTTAAACCAAGTGGAAGTTTTTATATTTAGAATCTTTTCAGAATTGATATCTGGCATGTTTCGGTGCTTCAGGAGTTTAGGGTTAAAAATTCCTAGTCTAGTTAGTTGCAATCCTAATTTAAATGATGAAAAAATAAATAACAATCCAAATTACGAAAATAAATAGGAAGAGTTGTTTACCAACTACCCTCGGACAAAAGTAAAGTTTCATTAAAGGAACTATTGAGGGGGATACTTTTCTAATTTTAGTAGATATTGGATCTACTATAAGTATATTACACACCAAAAATATATCTATAAAAATGTCAGCTAGTTAATTAGTTATTTAGTTAAACTTAGTTAGTTAAATATGCAGATTGCGCAAGAATAAAATGGGTGCTATGTCCCTGATTTTATCCAAGCAAACTTGGAAAATATTGATTTTAAAAACAAAATAATTAAGCTTTGCCATGGAGTCGAAATTCTTTCCAAATTATCAGATGTTTGTGTAATGTAAGTAGGTGAAATTGATGACTTTTAGCTATAATAGCTCAATGCTGAAGAAGTTCAGATAGTAAAAAATCTTAGGAAAAAGTATGAAAACTTGTATTTTAAAGAAGGTTATCAGTTAACTAAAATAGAATAGCTCACAATATTTAAACTACAACAAAGCATCTCATAAATTCAAAATTCTATAGGGTTTCTCCAAAACATGAAGAAGAAGTAAGAAAGCAAATAATTGAAATGAAAAAAAGTGGAATAATAAGAAAAAGTAAAAGCAAATATAGCTCTCCTATATGTGTTATTAAGAAAAAAATTGATAATTCAGGAATTCAAAAATATCGCATCTGTGTAGATTATAGACGACTAAACCAAGTAACTGTTTTAGATAAATATCCAATAACTATTATGGACGCGGTATTAGATAAACTTGGTAAGACCCAATATTTTACTACTCCTGATTTAGGGAAAGGTTATCATCAAATATTAATGGCAGAAGAAGATATTGAAAAAGCAGCTTTCATAACACCAATGGGATTATACGAATATGTCCTTCAGGTTAAAAAATGCTCCAGCTACATTCCAACGTTTAATGAATGATATATTGAGGGATTATATAAACAAAATTTGTATAGTATATCTTGATGATATTCTAATATTTTCAACCACACTCGAAGAACACAAGATTGCTCTAGAAAAAATGTTCAAAGTACTTAGAAATAATAATTTGAAAATACAACCAGATAAATGCTCGTTTATGAATAAGCATACCGAATACTTTGGACATATTCTCACAAAAGAAGGGTTCAAACCAAATCCAAGAAAAACATAAGCAAAAAAAGAATGAAAAACAATTAAATGAATTTTTAGGAATGACAGAAAAGTGATCAAAGACTATTCCAAAAGAGCTTACCCAATGATAAGATATTTACAAAAAGGTGTATCAATAAATACAAATGATCCATAAATTATAGATGCATTTGAAAATCTTAAAATTTGTCAAACCATTTACAATTACTGCAGATGCCAGTGACTTTGCAATAGGTGCAGTTTTATCTCAACAACAATTGGTTGTCCGCTTGTTTCAGGAACACTTGATAAACATGAGAAAAATTATAGTTCAATTGAGAAAGAATTTTTGTCTAAAAGGTTTAAAAGGCATAGACAATAAAGTAGCAGATTTTTTGAGCAGAAAGGAAACAGCACAGTTAATCAATACAGAAAATAAAATAAAGAAGAATTAAATTTTTATTTAACGAACACACAGCATTCAGCAGATGAAGAGGAATTAACTCATTTTTATAAAAAATATTTTATATTTAATAAATATAAAACTCAGATAATAATTACCTATTCAGCAACAGATAATATTAATATACAACATGGAATAAAAATAATTGAAGTAAATCCAGCAGACTCAGAAAATGAAATTGAAATAAAATTACAAAATAATATAGTGAAAGGAACAGTAGGATTTTTTTCAGAAGTACTAGACTCAGAATAACATAAAATACAATGTATGTTACTCAAAGTTGTTTCTCTCTGTAAAAATATACAATTTTTCAAATCTACAAAAAGAGCCTAAAAAATTTTAACTGAGGAACAATTACATACACACATTTCAATTTACCATTCAAAAGATTCGTTACACAGTGGTATAAGTGAAGCATATTATTCACTAAAAGACTAAATATATTTCCCAAGATTGAGGGACCATATTCAATTACTAATAGCAAATTGTAGAAAGTGAAAAGAAATTAAGTATAATAGAAAACCGATAAAACCAAACTTTCAATTTACAGAAACACCAGATACAAAAAACCAAATTATGCATTTAGATATATTTCACACAACACAAATCACAATTACAAAATCATAGATAAACTTACAAAATTTGCAGTTGCTTATAAGGAGCACCGTTACCGCTGACGCCTTGCAGACTAAGACTTTGCAGCTAGCATGCCCTCAAATTGTTTCTGTTAAGCTTATTCAGAATAATTAATGTTCGCTAGCTTTAGTTATGATTTCAATAAAGACAGCATAAGACTGTTCAACATTACTCCGGCTTGGCCGTAGACTTATTATTTAATATATTATCACTGAGCCACAAGGCCAATAAGTGGAATTAAGTTCCCAACGAATTCGTATCTGAAGTCCACCATCTACTGGAGGAAATGACTCGCATCTTCAGGAAGAAACTATTAATTTGTACACATACATTCAAATGCGTATATTTTGTTCTTTTCGAAGCCGTCGGGCAATCCGACTAGACCTTTCATACTTGTTCTATTTTCGATGAGTTCAGAGTATAAAAACCTATTTAAGTTAACTGAGCGTTTATCTATTTAGTAACTAATAATGCAACTGAATATGTAACGAATATTCTGTGCCTCGCTAAATTATTCTGCCTCAAAATCATTTTTAGTTCAGATAATTTTCTATTTATATTCGCGTTTAATCTGTTAAGAGAATTAAAAGTAAATAAATAAAATATTCCTTAAGCACTTTTAACGCTCATGAAAAATTTGTGCTTTACATTTTTTTCAGAAGACCTGGAAAAAGCAGTGAGCCTTTAGTTGAATATGACTGACTAAAATATACCTTGAAACATATTCACATATAAATTCTTTTTTCAGCCAATGGTGTGAGTATTCTTGCATAGTTTTGGAACTCATCGTCGAATTGTTATTAAACGAGACAGAATAGAATCGGCTTGCTCAAAATGAATATGCCCCTCGCTATTTAATCACTTTCAAGGAGTAGATATGAAAGGAAAAGAAAATAGAGCAAAGCCAGCCGCCGTTGAAGCGAACACTTCTATAGAGAGCGTCGAGCTTTTTATATTTAATTAAGCAGTTTAAAGCGCCAGAAATCCGAACACTGCTCTATAGAAAAATGTAATTATGCCAAATGGTGTAACATTAACGAAAACGTGCCATGAAAGGCGTACTGGCCACTGGGCCCTAGTGTGGATACTCCATTCTGTTCCTGTGGGGGGCTACGAGAGCGAGAAAGAGTGGTGCGTGTGTGTGCGGAATTTAAATGGAAGCATTTTAAGTTTTGCTATTCCATTGTAGGTTCAAATAGGGTAATGGCAACGGGGTAAGGATCTGGTGAGGGTTTAGGTGTTCGGGCCTGGCCAATGGCATAAAACAAGTTCTTCGCTAAAGCGCTTTATATATTTTGCATTTGGTTTGGAATCTGCGGTTGGGGATGATGAAATGTAGCGTGGCAGAACCTAAATTATTTTTTCAAAGGATTAAATTAAATTCTATTCAGTTCAAAGGCAAAAGAAAAATGTAAAAAAGGATACAAATGAATAAGCTCTGGTGAAACAAGTCCCTGAAATTAAATCAGCGAAAAATCAACATCATTAAAAATGCTTGTACCCTGAAAACTGGATTCGTGTGTGTGCGACAGTGCGTATAGGCGGAAATGCACCTGTAAAACCTAGAGCTGTTTTCTGGTTATGTTGCTTTCATACCCTGTAGTTTTCAACAGTTCAATATTTCTTTATAAGATGCAGGTGATATTATAAATTCGACCTGATGATCAATTATAAATGGGATGTTATTTACTATATTTTAAATATAAGATTATTCTGTATATGTCAACTTTTCTTCGAATTTAAATAAGAGTCTCGATAGTCCGTACAGCCATGTTAGTCGTGAGAACTGCTAGTCCCTTGCTTTTTCGGATTAGTGGGAATACACGGTGTATATAAATACGAAGGAAATCTTCATTATAATTAATATTTCTATAGGGTATCTCCTAGTCGCTAATCTTTTTGTTATTTGAGCTTCGTGCATTCCAGTTGAATGCATAAATATCTTTCTCCACACATGTAATTAACAATTGATTTAAATGAATGTATGAGGAGAAAAGTAGCTATTCTTAATAATTACAATCCCTTCATATTGTTTTAAAACTATTTTAATGTTATAAATATCATTATTACTATTGTTAGAACCTTTGTGATTTCCATATGTTGAATAGCAATTCTGTACCTCATGGCATTAGAGTTTGCTTGAGCATCGTGTGAAATATTCAATGCAAAAATACAATAATGATGTTCTTATTATGAGTGTGTTAGTAGACGTAACTAATTTTTACTACTTATAGAAAACAACAAGTAAGAAAGCTCTAGTTGGGTTTCTCGAGGAGGAGATACCCTGATCCCAGTTTTATCTACGTTTTTTTAAATTTTCATAGTTAACATTGAGTATTACAACAAATAAAAATAAATACCGACAAAATACGAACTCACATTGTCTACGCTTCATAATCAAACAAGTAAGATACGTTTAGTTGGGGTGCCCGACTAGGAGATACCGCTACGTAATAATTAAAAAGTAAAAATAAAAAATCTTAGTAGCTGCTCACAATTTATGCACAATTCAATAGTTATTTCTTCTTCGAATAGAAAAGAAGACAAGCATTTGAATGTATGTGTGCACATGTATAAGAAAAATGCGTCCGCTTGCCGCTGCTTGACATGTGCTTCTGTTTAATAACTTCTGTTTTACTGTACGGGCTTGAATGAAATTTTCAACACAAAAAATACTTATTTAATTGGCTTTGTAGAAATGCAAACTCCTTCACTTCATATACATACATATACACGCTTACACATGTGCATGTGATCTTTACGGACACAGTATGAAAACGTATTCTTCTTGATGGACTTTAATATTCCAATTTTCAGGGCGTAATAATGACATTCATATGGGTGTATTTCCAAACAAGCTAAAATACTCTTTTTGCTCTGGAACGAGTACAAAAATAAACAATGCAATTGTTTGCTCTTTTACTATTAAGAGTTATTAAAATGCAATATTTTCCAATAATCGATAATTATTTTGCAATTAGCTGTTTGTACTTCCGCTTGAATTATGAAAAGCCACATAAAACAGAGCTTAAATTACTTGTATAGATATGGTATCGTAAAAGGCTAATATGCCGAATAAATACTTCAATTGATAGTAAACATGTATCACATATTACTTAAATGATATACAAACAGCTAAGGCTAAGAATCTTGCAGACTAGCGAAGAACTAAGTGAAATATAAGAAGTAAACACTCAAATCTGGTACACCTTCGAAGATGTTGTCGCTCTGCTGATGCCAAACCCATTTATGTCTCATATATATCAGGTCATATATTTTACAGGTCTGTCTGTAGGAATGGTTAACTTCTGAGCTTGAACCTGGTTTCGATTCAACTTTCAAACTATGTTCTATTGAAAATAACTCTAATCGCATCTGATATCATGATTTCCTCAAACGTAGCCCTTCCATAGTAGGCTTTGAAAAAGATTCATTTTGTTGGCATATTCACAGAAAAATTGTTCAGTTGACAAAAAGATTTTGTTGTGAATAGAAAAGCTCTCTTAAGAAAAAGAAATCCAATAGATTAGAAAGTAAGGAAAAACATAAAAATTTTGCGAATTTTCAATTAAAAAGAATATCATAACAATTAGCATGAATGGACCTCAAGTAGCTGTACATTTGGATGCCAAGGGCGATGTGATCTATGGCTGTGAGTGTGGACGTGATTTAATCAAAATCAGCGACGTTTTCACATTCAACGGCGAACTTTGGTTTCTGGTCCTTTGGGATGGCTACAACATGCTGGAGGCTGTGCCAGCTTGGCTTTTGGGTCAGAAATATCCCTTAGGCGTCATCGACTACTTCGAAAGTATTTTAACTGTCAATTAATAAGAGCGAACGTAATTTTATTAGATCTTATGTTAATAATTTGTGAACTTCAAATAAATACTGAAAGATTCATGGAAATAAAACTTGCGATTATAGACGGTAAATCCAGAGAGCGAGTGAAATAATGAAAGAGACAAAGAATATAAGTGGGGGAGAGCAAGAGGGAGAGAGAGAGAAATAGTGAGAGTGAGAGTGAGATTGAGAGTGAGAGTGAGAATGTGAGAGAGAGAATGTTTCTCAGAGAGTCTCTACCTACTCTCTTCCTACTCTAGACATATCATAGATCAAGTAGGTGTTGAGCTGTATGTGTTTCATTTTCTTAACATTGGGCTCCATTCATATTGTTGATTGTATCGAAGGTAGACACTTACAGACATACACACATACATAAACACAACAGTTAACATGTGTTAAGCTTGGATGATCGAGGCCGAGATGTCCAAGACAAATAAAAAAATAAAAAAGATGGCCAAGAAAACAGGTCATCCACCTCGTGGCCTGCAGACGACAAAGCCCAATGTAGATGTTGACTATGTGTGCGACTGCCAACTTAATGACGATAGTTCAAGTAAGCCGAGTGTTTCGTTGCGATTCCAGAATATGTCGTTGCGCCACTCTGACGTCCAGATGCTGCAGGGACCGTATGCCCTGAATGAGCGTCTGATTGCCTTCTATTTTGCGTATTTGCAGACTCGACGCTACAAGATGCAGTCGGATTTACATTTTCTGTCGCCCACGATAGCCTACAGCATGCGTCATATAGAAGTTCGGGAGCACCGACGCCTAGTCCAGGGACTTCAACTCGGTAGCAAACCGTTCGTCTTTGTGCCCTTGGTCGAGAATCTACATTGGTCGCTGCTTTTGATAGCGCGACCTGATCGTAAGTTCTACTATTTCGACTCCGAGAATAATCGCAATATGAATCTAGCGCGCATGGTCGTCGAAAATCTACGGGTCACACTGTCCGCCGTTGATTTCACTCTAACTGTTGGCCATTGCCTCCAACAAATCACTGATCATGAACACGATTCCGGCCTCCATTTCATGTGCATGACCGACAACCTAGCCGACTATGTCACTCGCTGCGGCTATGCCACCAGCACATTGCTCATCTCTATCCAAGAGGTACTAGCCAAGCGCTCCTCGCTGCTGCACCTCATACGGACACTCGGCGGCATTATACCAATGCCTGACACCAAGTCGCCATCCCTGGAATTGTGAGTTTTTGTTGTTTGTGCCTTAGTAATATATGTGGAAGGATGATGTCACACCCAGGAAATCAAGTCGACTCTCCTGATACGCTTCTTAAGCCCTTTTAATAGCGTTCGTTCGTTAGGCAATAGTTTCATTTAATAAACGTGAGCAAGAAATGCTTGAAAAAACAAAAAATAATAAGAAAAACCTTTCGTTTCTGTGTCAAAAACTTGCAAGCCAAAGATAGAGCTTATCGTTAATCGAGGTAGATGAGTGAAGCTACGTTTTATTTTGGCGTGGTCCCACGTGCACATAAAGTGTGTCTCACATAATCGGTAACTATTCCCGTTGCAATACAGTCCATTATAACAATACTTTCTCGTAAGCGTTTGGAGCTAGAGCTTTTTCCTATATATGTATGTGCACGCATACATTCTTCTCTATTCGAAGAATCGAAATTGCGATTGAAATCTGCTTGACTTGTCAACTGCTTCTTAAATTGAGACTTGCAACTTTTTGCTCAAGCAGTGAAGTGAAGCTTGTAAGCGCGAAGTCCTGGGTTCGCGATATGCAACGAATGGGTGATTTTTTCTGTTTTTCTTATACTCTGATCCCATTGAAAATGGGAAATCAGGGTATAATGGTTTTGTGCAAATGTATGTAGCAGGCAGAAGGAGGCGTGGCAGACCCCATAAAGTATATATATTCTTAATCAGGACGACAAGCCGAGTCGATTGAGCCCTGTCCGTCTGCCTGTCTGTCCGTCTGTCCGTATGTGTGAACGCGTGGATTTCAGCATCTATAAGAGCTAGAGAGCTAGCTCTTATAGCACGCGCAGGTCAAGTTTGTTTCAAATATTCGATAACTATTCGCATTTAATTGTTATCGAAAAAAAAAAACATTATTGAAATGCAATAATTAAATTATATCTCGAACGTCTTAAGAGCTAGTTTTAGTTTTATGTATATTTTATGCAATTTTGATTTTTGTTGGATTTTGGATACCGGCTCCAAATTCCCCCAAATTCATAAAATTTAAGTTTAGTTGGACCTAGAGCCGCTATGTGACGGCGTTTTTATCTCAACCAAGCCAAATGAGATATGTAGATCATATGTTGAAAATTTCATTAAAATCCATTAAGTAAAACAGAAGTTATTAAACAAAACGTTTGGCCAATTTGCAAAAGCACATGTCAGCAGCGCCACGCGCACGCATTTTTCCTATGCGAGTGCACACATTCGATTTATTAGTTGCTACTTAACTTCAAATTTGCAACTGACTGAGAAAGCAGTGCAGTGCAGTTGGTAGAGGCGGCGCTCGTCAGCGTATATTCTCGGGTTAAATCATCGTGGTGACGACGCGTTTTTTATTGATTATTATTATTTTTAATTATAGAGTGGCGGTGTTGGTAGAGCTGATGGGCGTTGCGTAAAAAGTGTGGGTTCGAATCTTGGTGTGGTAATGTCAGTTTTTATTTGTATTTTTTTTAATACTCGATTCAAACTACGGAAAATATTAAAAAACGCAGATAAGACTGGGATTAGGGTATCTTCTAGTCGGGCACCCCGACTAAAGTTTTCTTACTTGTTCTTTTTTTATGTCGGTGTTGGTAGAGAATGTAATGTTCGAAACTCGGTGTCGAAATGTAGGTTTTTACTCAATATCTCCTAGTCGGGCACCCTAACTAAAGCTTTCTTACTTGTTTTACCCTCAACCCGTTCTGTGACAGATCCCATAAGGTAACAGCAAAAACTAGAGACTTGAAATTTTAAATAAATATTACTGTGTACGATACGATAAATCATGTTATTTTCTTCTCGATAAAAATTGATAATTTAACTTTTTTTATCGTATCTTGAATACCATAAAAGATTGAGACATCCAATTTACTGTGGATGGATTTTGTAATGAATAGGCAGATTTATAATATTTTGAGTTATTGATGTAACCCTCCATACCTTGAACCTCATCGGAAGAATTCAGGATATCTCCTACTCGAGCAGTCTCGACTAGAACACTCTTGATACACTCTTGATTTTAAATACAGACTCTAAATTTAACAAAATTGATGACATTTACGTTCGGTTAAAATATAGCCAATATGTGAATAAAATGGTAAGCGTAGGAGGTGCGTGTGTGCAAGTGTAACCGCGTGTGTTTTATGTACCTATGCATAGTTACAGTCTACGTAATATGTTTAAAAACGCTAATCATTCTGGCCGGCTATATTCTAGTTACCAATTTCATTTTAGCACTTTCTTATTTGTCTACTATACGTCAGTTATGAACATGATATATGTTTGTATGTGTATACATATGTGTATATATGCCAGCTAGTGCACTTTGTAAATCATGCATTTATTTAGATAAGAACTGTGTTGTGTATACATAGTAGAAGCTCATAGAATATAATGAATTATATTATTGTATACATTTTCTAAGCTTTCTCCTTTTTTCGGTCAGGGCAGGGCAGGGAGGTGCACACGTTGCTTTAATTTGTAGTTAAGCTGCGCAAATAACTCAATTAGTCTTTATGGTGCCACACCCATTTGTAGAGACGTCCGCCCTATCCACCTAGGCTATTAGGTATAAACTGCCAACTCGTTAGAGCATTTCGCAGCACTGGGCGAGGGGGTGGGAGAGCGTTTGGTTTGGATATGGTGGGCTGCATTTCACTTGGCGGTAACTTCATTACACCTTGTGCTAACCTTTCTAGCGCAGCGTGTTGATGAAGAAGTCCATAAAGGTGCGAAGCCCAGCGGCTGCTTCCGTGGGCTTGACTCCACAGCTCATCTACTTAGCTACATCTGAGCTCAAGTCTTCCCTCTCACTGTGCCTTTATATTTTACTCCCTCACTTTTTTACCAACACTTACTCATTCACTTACATGCAGACGGCGAGAAACAAACAAAAAACAACTCTTGACGCTTGAGGGCGCTGCAGCAAATGGCAAATAAATAAAAGCAACAAAAACAACAGACAAAAGAAAAACAAGTGAGGACGTTGCAGTCGGGCGCTACTGACCGTATAATACTCTTTCGCCCAAAAGCTTAAAATGTACAGTTTTCCCCGATTTGTCACATCATTCAGTGTACCTATAATTTTGGCCAATTTTAGAAGGAGCCTTTACTAACGCAACTGTAAAATTTTTTAGAAATTTAAGTTTTTAAGTTTACAGCCTTACACTTACAAGTATATAGTCAAAATGTAAAATCTGTAGCACTAATAGGGCTCGAAGTATATCAGAATTTGGACAATCGTCAGAACCTATTTCCCGCGCACTTTATGGACGAATAAGTGAAAATCTTTAGTGGATCTAAACAGTAATTCACATGCAACATTTTTTAGTTTTACCCGATTTGTTAAGCCCAATCCACCACATTTTTTTATACCCTGATCCCATTGAAAATGGGAAATCAGGGATTAAGCCCTGTCCGTCTGTCTGTCCGTCCGTCTATCCGCTTCGATCAACATCTATAAGAACTAGACTCTTGAATTTTTTTATAGGTTCGTGAACGCGTACGCGCATATCAAGTTTGTTTTATATATTCGATAACTATTATTGTGATCGAATAAAAGCATAACGTAAATGTAGTTATTAAATTATATCTCGTATGACTTAAGAGCTAGAGCCTTCAAAATTTGTATATAGTTTTATGTATATTTTATGCAATTTTTATTTCTGTTGGATTTTGGATACCGGCTCCAAATTTGCATCTTTACAACATTTCATTAAAATCCATTAAGTAAAACAGAAGTGCGCTTGAATTGTTAATTTAACTTGAGATTTGGAATTTATATTTCAGACAGTGCAGTGGTGGCGTTGGTAGAGGCGGCGCTCGTAAGCGCTAATCCCGGGGTTCGAGCCTGGCAACGAAGAATAAAAATGTTTATTGTTTTTTTATTTTTTAATTATGAAGTGACGGTGTTGATAGAGTTGATGCGCGTTGCGTAGAAATTGTGGGTTCGAATCTTGGTGTCGTAATGTCGGTTTTTATTAGATTTTTTTTTATTTTTAATATTGAAATATTAAAAAAACTCTCTTGGTCGGGCACCCCGACTAGAGCTTTCTTACTTGATTTGATCATGGATTGTCATCGCGAGAATATACTCCTCATTTTAAGTCTCTAGCTTCAATAGCAGCGAAATGGTTTTCGTTCTCAAGGACAGGCGAACGGTCATTGCACAAATCCAATATACTCATTTCACATCGTCAATGAGTATAAAAACAAAAGCAACCACGCGGCCACGGCCAAGGCAACGATCGAAGCTGTAACTGTAAAGTAAATTGCAAAATGGCGTGAAAATATAGGCCAAAAACAAAGTTAGTTGTTGGCCGCTCATTGACGCTGCCATTGCCAGCAACGTCGGCAATTTAAGTCAGTCTCTTTTTCTATCTCACAAATGCACACTATTAAGCACACCCACATGTAGCTAGTTTCAGAGTCAGCTCGAATAAAGCAGGCGTAGCATTTGTGGATAGTTGCGCTTAAATTATGAAGGTAGAAGAGAGACTTTTAATAATTGAGATTGAAGGGAATAGATAAAGGCACAGAGAAATGTAATCAGAAAATGTAGTTTTATAAGAGGGTTATCGGATTATCCGCGTGTGTGTGTTGAGTGTGCGTGTGTGTTTTGTATTTTTAGAATTAATTTATTTACAATGACAATACAAAGTTAGGTTTGCTAAAAAAATACTCGCAGAAGGGCCGTAAAGCATTGCTTCGCAGGCTCTTTGCGTTTCATTAAACGGAGACAGCTTTCCTTCTGCTACGCTCGATTCCGTGGAGCTCCGCCATAACTGTAGCCGTGAAGGAGCTTATTAGTTCAGAAGCTAAAAGTTTCACTGTTTGACCTCACTATAATATTGCGTGTTTTCCACTTGCCCTCTTCTACAACGGTAACACATGTCAGTTTCATCATGGCCATGGTTTTTATAAGCTTCGGAAATATCCATGAATTCAGAGAGAATCTTCGAAAGATAAATATTAATCTCACCTTGCTGATGACTCATCAAAGGGTCTATAAGTATGTGTGTCTGCTATCGTGATTGGTGGCACAAATACCTCGGCTTTAGCTGGGAGTTGCCGTCGCTCTTGATCAGATTGGTGCTGTGTAGCAGTTGACGGACCTCATGACACTCGTCACGAGAAAACGTCGTTGTTGTTTAGAGCTCTAGGAGAACCAGCTGGTTTTTTATGTACATATTCCATGCTTGGACGAAGCCATTCTAGCATCTAACATGATGACAAAATACTTAGTCGCCCTCTTTGACGCAATGGAGGTGCTGCCAACGAGTCTTGAAGCAACTGACAATTGTGGTGCACATACTCTGTATCTTTAAGCTTATTTCCTATGACAGCAAAGCGAATGGAGTGCGTGCCTGTGGATAGTGGCTCTTTACAATCTCTTTTCTACATTTAGGGATACTATATTGCGACAGCGAAACACTGAACATATTTTAGACATCCAGAGTTGCTATGATACAGTACTGCTTCACCCCATTAGTTTCAATGCACCGTCCGGGTTAGGGGCAAAGTTTGACTTAAGGATTCTGGCAGCTGTCCATGATCTAGAAATTGTTTCCCTTGGTTGCTTTACTTACTTGCTTTTTTGCCGACTGCTAAGTTAGCGGCTTTACTGTGTATGTAGGCCTTCTGCGGGCTTATTAGTAAATTCTTCCTTCCTAGATGTAAGTACGTCGAATTTTGCATATTTTCATTGTACCTGTACAGGCGCGTTTGTTGTCGTTTGAGCTGCTTACGTCGATACATGCCAGTGTTTCCGGCATTTTGAGCTTCCAGTTGACAAGCTTTGAGCATTTCCCAGCAACTGTCTGACACATCGGTGAGTGTTTTTTCTCTCGCTCGGCTGCCTAAAACCTTGCCAACGGCGTCGGCTTCCTATTAAATTGCAATAACAGGTACTCATTTGCAGTCCTTCTTATCCAACGTACACCTCCGCTCAAGTGCTTAAGTAGTGCGTCGCTCTAACTAACGCGTAACATGTTCGCATAACTGCAAATATCCACACTAGAAACCGTAATTGTGTTTGCCCTGGGTCGTTTTTTCAGTTTGCAACCCTTGACCACTGTCCAACTGTCCCTGTTCATCTGTCGTGAAACCTTGTTGGGATTTGCTAGGCAACATGTTGAATCGTTCACTCTTTTCCGTTTTGTGTATTTTGTGTCCTTTTCGAGGAAGTTTTCTCGGAGGCAACGCCCCTCAAACGCGTGCGTATGCTCTTACCACCTGTTAGGGCAATCATTCTAGTTGACGCGGTAGGTTTCTTTATAGACTCGCCTTTTTGCGGCCCACTTGTTGTCAACGGTGTTGTCCGCACATCACAGTTTTAAACATACATAATTTAAGTTTCATTGCTTAAGAAGTAGCACGCAATACTTGCGTAACGGCCGTGAAGCATTGCTTTGCTTAAGCTTAACTGGAACAGCTTTTCTTATGCTGCGCTCCACTCTACGCAGCTCCACCATAAACTGCAGCATGGTGTTCACTAGGCTCTCAAATCTGATGTAACGGTCCGCTCCTCCAGGAACCCTTAACATATATTGTGCGTTTGGCGTTTTCTACCAGTCCTCTTCCGCACCAAGAACACTTGTTAGGGTCATCGTGGCCAAACTTCTTTAAGTAGCTGCGGAAAAATCCTCGGCGACAGAAAATCTCCGAAAGATAATCCAACTTTTCAGTTGTACGTCCATGCTCCACCTTGTGATGCTTATTCCTCTCCACGGTTTCGGTGAACCATTCCATTTGACCACTTTTTGTTGTGCTGCGTAAGTCGCGCCCTCAGGACGCATGTTTATTAGTTTTAGAATTTGTATAGCGAAGAATCAGAGGTTTAATTGAAGTTTCGGATGGAACACTTTGCAATTGCGACCGTACCCCGCGAAATCATAACTCTCTCCGTGTGTGAGTTTTCGCGGATCCACCTAAGTACAGATAACAAGTAAATAAGTGAGCATAATGTGTTGAGTAATAATTAATCGGATTTGGCTGCCATTGGTTAGTTAGGTGGCATGCTGAAAAACTTTCTCTGTTGGTGCTGCCACAGGATATTTCATTTTTCATTCACATAAGCTAATGCCATCAGTTTCCCATTACCAATTAGAGCCAAACTCAAGTACAATGCCCGACCAAGGTCAATGACCGGGTGGGTACAGTGCCTAGATATTGCGATGGGTGGTGCTGGCCATTAGGCTTATACTTTGGGCTTAATTAATCATTGCTAAGCGAGCGCACAAAAAAAGAAAATAGTCGGAGGAAAAAACATGCAGTTAACTGTTACCATAAATGTGTTTTTTTTTTATCTCCCGGTTCGCCGTTTCGTCCGTTTGCTTTTGCACAATGTTCGTTTCCGGGTGTCCGGCACGGGGCACACAAGTTATTTAAAGATAGACAAGCTTTAGTTCATAGTAGTAGGAGTAGGATCAGCAGCAGTAGAAGGAACGAGCTGTTGGCAACCACGCGTTATATCCGCTTCCGTTCAACTTTTACTTTCGGCTCGCCGCACTCAACACTTTGAGCATTGAGTGATGAAGTTTCGCCCAGTCTCTGGTCACAGGTTCAGGTCCTGACTATCATTGTTACCCCATCATTCTCTGTTCTCTTTAACTCTCTCTGTGTCTCCGGTCCTGTCGCTGGCTTCTGACATAAGGCATAATCAATTTTTTTTACTTCAAGCTGAATTGTGCGTAGCGTCGCTTTGGCAAGTGATAAAATGTTTTATGTATTCGAGTGTCTGATAACAATAAATAACGCCATCAGCGGAACCCGGCGGACAGCTGAATGAATTGGAGACCAGGCAACAATGCAACCAGGCAACCAGGCAACCAGGCAACCAGGCAACCAGACAACCGGGCAACCATGCAGCTGGACGATCATTGGACGGACAGTGGCGGACACCACCGGGGACATGTAAACAAATTGGCGTTGAAGGCCGGCTGAAGGGTCTCCATTGTCATCGGATCTAAGGCGGCATTGATTTTGAATGGCATCAAATAAAATTTGTGGCAAGTTGTTTGTTTAGGTTTTGTACCGCGCCGCCCCGCCACACCTCGCTTAGCTGAGCCCTGACCTCCCGTTATTTAGCTTCCTCTCAATTTGGCCTCGGCATGTTTGCATTTTAATGATGAATTGTAATCAACAACAATTTGTGGTCCTCACCCAGCAGTCAGAACCCTGCCCTATTAATCATCACGCCCATTGTTTGTTTTCATTACACATGTCCTTTCCTCTAAAATATTTGACTAGCTTGCGAAAAATCTGCCCTCTCCGGCATCGTTCTGCCATCGAAAAATGCTTGGCATAGAATTAATTTTTATATGTAAATTTTCGAATTTTCAGCATAATATAAATAGTCTTGGTTATAAAACATTGCAAGATCAAAGCTTAAGGAACTACCTTATGTAATGAATACTGAGTACTGAGACACACAGATTTACAAAATTAATAATTACATAACTTCATAAATATGTGGAAGCTATCCTATTTACCCAATCAAAATAAACAGCATTAAACTGGTTATAAAATTGAATCTTAATAAGCCTTAAATTAGGAATATGGATAAAATATCTGTTGAATACTTTTTAATTATTGTTGCAATATTTATAATGCGAACCCATTGAAAATGGGAAATAAGGGCATATATATGTATATATATATATATATATATATATATATATATATATATATATATATATATATATGTTCTTAAACAGGACGACGAGCTGAGTCGATTTGGGCCAGTCTGTCTTTTGTCCGTCCGCACGTCCATTCATGTGTCCGTATGTATGAACGCGTCAATCTTAGAACCCAGAACCCAGAGCTCAAAAGGGCTACAGACTAGCATTTTTATGTAGCTTCGCATATAGCACGCGCAGATCAAATTTGTTTTTAATAATGATTCCCGTGTTATTTATTATTAATTTAAACTTAGTGGGGACCTTATATTTATTTTATGCAGTTATGCTCTTTGTTATATTTTTGATCAAATATACAATACGTAGAGTTTTCAATTTTAATAAACTGACAATTTCAATGAAATCCGTTAAGTAATGCAGAACTTATTGAACAATACGTTAGTACGAATAGCTTGAATATCGTATATGTTATATACTTTAGATTTACCGTGTTGGTTTCTGTTATGAATATACCGATTTAGTATTTTTTGGATACCTTCCCCCAAATTAGCGAAAACCTTATTTCAAATACCAGAGTATGATTTGTGCGTATGCGTATGTATGAATAAAAGAATCATAGAATGATTAGAAAATAACCGCTTCTCAGGGTTCAGGGTATCTTCTAGTTGAAATGTCTATTTTTTCTATATGAAGTGTAGGTGGAGGTGCTGTGCGTTGCGAAGGAGCTGTTGGGTCGAATCCTGTTGTTTTAAAGTCAGTTTTTCTTATTTTTTATGAAAAATATTTACAAATTTAGGGGATCTTTTAGTCGGGCACATCCGACTATTTTTTTGGGTCTCTGCAGACAGCTTGTGTGTCTCTCCCGGCAGCAGTTGTAATTTTTCAAGTTGAAAATGGGAAAAAGGCGTTAGTATTCTAAAACGCTGTTGGCGCTGGGGCTGTGGGCGTGTGCCAAGCAAATATGTTCACATTGCAGACATATTTGACGCAGACATCGCACGAACTTCTGGCATGAATGCGCTGTCAGCAGCGTGGGCAGCAGTTTCCTTTTTATTTGAGACTCGAATTGCGATGACTAAAATTGACAAAATCAGAAAAAAGTGGCTAAAATACATCCGTAAAGCTCAACGAGTGGAAGGTACCAGAAGTATAAATGTATCTGTCAAAGTGTCTAGCTACTTAAACTCAACTTTGCTGCTTCCACATGTACATTCCGATAAGTATGTAGAACAGAAAAACATTTAGACGAAAAGAAGACTTGAAGAATTCGCGTTGAACACTCGAGCGGAAACAAAGAGAGAGAGAGTTAGGGAGTGAAAGAGAAGATGAAAGCGAGATGGGGTTTTAAGGGAGAGAGAGAGAGAAGAAGAAGAGAGAAAGAGATTGGTAAGTAGAGTAAGAAACATATGGAAAAAAGACAACTTACAGAGACAAAAGAAGGAGTGAAAGAGGAGAAGGAGGAGAGGAGGGGAGAGATCACCTTAAGCGATGTTCATCAAATAGGAAAATATACGTAAATAGAAACATAAAGCTAATCAGAGTTCAAAGGCTTGTTATCGAAATACTCTATTCATTTGTTAAGCAAAGAGGGTGCTTTGGGTAATAATTTAACATAATTTAAAATACTTTAACATAATTTTATGTTTGCTATTTTTTGCTATTCAAAATTAAACTAAGTCTTTGGAATTTGGAATTATGTTTTTACATATCTGTCATCTGAAAAATATTTTATAACTATCCTGTCAAATCAGTTATTGTGTTTTATCATAAAAATTAAAGACCTATGCTGAAAATGACGGTAAAAAATAAAGGGTATATAGTAATTAAACTTTCATCGATAATCAATATCCAATTTGCTTACGAGAATAATTGGAACTTGGCTATAAATAAACTTCGTATGGACGCTTCCGTTGCGTACCAATTGTCTTTGCGTCCATTTATCAAATGAATTTTAAGACTTGGAGCCTTGTCTATAGAAAGGTCACACCTTAACCCACAAACTTATTGAATAATATATATTTGTTATCATGGGCAAAATACGACTAGTCACAGTCTACGCTTTAATAATTAGTTGTGTTCAAGGTAAAAGTTAGATATGAAACTCAGTAGGGAATATTTTCCAGTGGAATATTTGCCTTGTTTAGTAAAGGGCTAACTGTTATTAATTTTGATTCATGCTTGATTTGTCATTTTCAAGTAATGGAAACATCTCGGTTGCTTTCTAGAGTGCCAGACCTGGGTCATATGTTTTTACGGTTGCCATCGATTAGAGTAGGTGAAATCGCGAGCTTACTTTAATGACACGGGCCACGCACCGAATAGATAGCGCATATAAAACAAAGAATTTGACGTGGTATAAAAATTAAAAATAATAAAAAAAAACTTTTATTAACATAGCGTTTTTTCACCCGGTCACGTCGGAAACTGTGCTTTAAAATTAACTCGAGACAGTGAAATGACTCGTCTTCGTCCTCGTCATCGTCCTCGCCTTCGTCCTTGCATTCTCCCTCGTCAACGGTCTCGTTGGCTTATTCAGCAGCTGCCCTTTCCGCACGCTGAATGCGCACTTAATGAGCGTTTAATTGGCTCAGTGTTTACAAGGTGCCGAGGGTGGGGCAGGTAGCTTTCGAATGGTGTACCTGATAGGTGCTGGAGCTTTGTAGGGTATGTGGAATTTTTGAGGTCTGCAGAGTCTGTGGGGTCTGACTTGAGCTGATTGAATTTCTTGTTAAACTTTTTAATTGCATCTCATTGTTGCGATCGGCTAAATAAATTTTTTGTTGCACTTGAACTGTTCAGACTTCCTTTCAAAATAAAAAATAATAAAAAAAAGTATAAAGCTAGCAAATTATATAAGCTCTTTGTTTTGGCTGTTTATGTTCCTGCTTTGTCGGACAGTTGCATTTTGTAAATAAACTCTCGCGAGACGCGTGTAAAACGCGAGCGCGCGGCGTGTTTCAATTTGTAAATTGTTTTCGCTTGGCTATCAAAGCTATAGCACAATAGGTATGAGCACTCTGCTCGACTTGGAGCTACCCTGAACTCTGAGAGCAGCTGATATTTCATTTTATATACATACATATAAACTACAAGCAACACATACCCACATACATATCATCGCACGTTACTGCTGCAGTATGGGGCTTACTATGGGAGCTTTATTGATGAATAACTTTTCATTTAAATGGAATTTCTTAATGAAATTCTGAGTAAATTTAATGGCATCCAAATTCATGGTTTTGTTAAAGTCCAAGTGGGAAAGGTAGCCAAAAATCTAAAATATACAAAATCTGCGTATTTATTACAGGAACATATACAGTTCACTTCAAGTCTCCGTCTACGCATAAACGATAAAAAGGAGATTGGAGAAGTTATTTGTAAGTAAAAAAGGAATAAACTTATACTACGTTTGTTATACACGGGTATTCATTTAAAATTTCAGGTCCCCAACTTTTGTGACTTACGCGATCAAACATCGTTATCATCTTCACACATGGCTATATCGACTCAGCTTATCGTCCTACAACTACATATATTGCAACAAAGCCAATATTCCCTGACTATCAATTTTAAATGGGTATAAAGAAAAAAATAAAACTCAAAATAAAAAGCTTAAACAACAACAACAAAGAACTACAAAGCAAATCGAACACACATTTCAGATTTGTAAGAAAACTGCCAGGCACGCCCCGCTCCTCAGCGCCCCTCCCCAATTTGAGGGGTCGCCGACCGTCTCAAGTCGCGTCCTGGGCCCATGATTTTATTTTCAAATGCTGCAGCATTTTATGTGGCCATTAAAATATTTTATTGCTCTTGGCGTGAATGTAAGCAATAATAAAATAAACAAGTAAGAAACCTGTAATCGGAGGTGACGGACTAGGAAATACCCTGAGCGTCGTCCGATATGCGTTGTTAAATGTGCTCTATAGCTTGTATTTATCATAAAATGTTCAAATGAGTATATTAGTTTTGTGCAATATACGTCCGTCCGTATGAATGCAAATTATTTCGTCGTCATTGAAACTAGACTTGAAACTTGGAACATAGACTCATGGATACAAGTACGCCGTGACAAGTCGGGAAATACTAAATTGCGTATGTCAGGACATTACTTAAAGTGCTGGAGAAGTTCAATTTAGAACGCATACCTTAACCTTACCTTGACACTATTGGTGCTAGGTGCTTTCAATTTGGAATATAAAATGGTATACATTTTTTTATCCTTACGGCCATAGGTGGCGTAGAAAGTTCCAAAATTCTATATCTTTTAAGGCTTTAGATCTGGAAATAGAAATTTGTTTGACCCTTTAGGGATGTTGACATATAGAAAATACCCATTTATTTCCACTTATATGCAGGCTTAACCCCAAAATTTCAGAGTTATGTTAGGGTTGACCCGTTTTAATGATTGGCCACCTACTGGAGTGTGGCAAATCAAAAAAACTGTATATTCTACAGTTACTGCTAGAAACAAAATTGAAAAAATTAAATTACTGTTGATCTTTTGATCTATCAATATTTGTAGACAATATTTAATACGTCATTACAGTTATTCGTATTCATACGCGAAGTTAAAAGCTGCAAATTGCCATTGCCACGGTAAGAGATGGTTCCGTACGATATCACACCTCCAGCCCTGCCGTGCAAGCGTTTCAAATGTTGCTGCTCTTTGCGCAGATCATGAAATTAAAATTTAAGCTCAGTCGGGGCTTCCAAATTATATGCACTTGGGCAAACTTTAGGTGAGGGACGCAAGTATAAATACTCTTCGTCTTCGGCTCGAGTTGAGTGGATATGTCTAGATCGACTAGACGTGTCTGTTCGTTCTATAGTTAACTCCAACCTGCCCATCTGTAGCCCAATCGCAGTAGGCAGGCCGTATCGCTAGGCATGTTTTCTGTAATGTGTATACTTATGAAACAGCGTATAATGATTGCAATATCAGCTCATCGCAGGGTTCAGGGTATCTAGTCGAGTAGTTTAAACTATAATATTTGTTTTCTTTGATTCCTACACACACTGCGAATTCTATGATCCATTCTACCTGTTCCCGCCAATGCAGTTTTCTCAACAGGTCTCATAAATTCCAAGAATGTAACTAAGCAGAGATCCAGTATCCAAGAAAGCTTGGATTTTTGAATTGATTTTTTCTCTAAAGATAAAACTAAATATATTTCCATGGTTACTATTTTCGTAAGGCAACTTTTTCTAACTTACGGAAACCATTTTTTTTGGTTACCAAATGGAGCTAGCTATTTAGAATTGAATTTAGAAGCGCTATTATTGGATTTGAGATCGACGCTTTCATATGGACTGACAGACAGAGATAAATCACTCTCTTCATCGTCTTGATCAAGAATATATATAGTTTATTTATGCCTCACCCTCTGCATTTTAGCAAAAATAGTATACCCTGAATTGTCATTTTCAATGGGTAAAAAGGCGCAAGCAACAACAATGAAGCAGCAGACCGTGAGTCAACCTCAAAAATAAAAATAACATTCCAAAACATAAGTAAAAACAACTCAGTTTCTTCTTGCCCCGACCGCACAATTTTCCAAGGGCTTGATTTGTGCCCCATTTCGTTTCGTCGCGTTTCGTTTTGTTTATCTTCAGTGAAAATTTAATTTGCATTTACGCATAAAATGCCGCTACCCACCATTCCTGGGCAAGCAAGAGAAAGGAGCCAGCAAGAGGGGCTGCAGTGCACAACCCGCGGCCCGGCTCCAGGATAACTCCATTGTTGCAAGCTCAGCCGCTGATGCCTCTGATGCCGCTTGTGCCTCAGCAAGTTTTGTTTGTACTCGTTCAGGAATTGAAAAGAGTATATTGGTTTTTATCCGGCTTATCTTGATGCCCGCTCAACACATTTTCCCGAAGCTATGTTGCTGAAATTTGCAATATATATTTATAATTCGTATATATTCGCTCGTCTAATAAGGAAAGCAGGAGTTATTTTCTAGAGTTCAATTTAAGTTTTAGTGAGTATAATTTAAAATATATATATACGATTTTTTTTTTATTAAATTATATTTTTGGCAATCTTAAATCCGAGCGAGTATTATACAGTTGGTTGTGCCCGATTATATCGGTCTAGCTTTTTCTGGCTTCAACTCACACCTAGAGGTATGTGTGTGTGAGTTACATATTCCACCATATGCATGGCAGCAGCTGCTTTCGGGTTGCCCCAAGCCTTGATTCCATTGCTTGCTATGGCTGAACTGAACACCACTTTTTTTGGCTCGGGTCTGAGAGTCCACAGCTTGTGTCCCTCTTCCTCTATACATAAATATATATATATACATATATATATATATATATATATATATATTTTTTTTTTTTTTTTTTGGGAGCGCCACGCATATTAATGGCATTCCATTGATTTACTTGTGCCAACGAGATTTTCTTTTCACATTTCTTTTTTGGCAGTCCCAAAAACTTAACTCTTGAAGTGCTGTGTGCTATAAATTTTGTTATATTTTAAATTCTACACCTTTTGGGCTATTGCTTTCGAATTCAATTATTGATAGTATCTGCATGCCATATAAATATTATATACTAAGCCCTTTACCTGAGAATTAGACTTCCGAACCTTGTCGTTTATTTGATAGTCTGTCTTACTTTTCTCGAACCGTCTCAAATCCATTTAAATTAAAGTTCAGTATAATTTAATATTTATGCTGTACCAAATTGTAACCATTTCTTTCTCACACTTTCACATCAGAGTTGCCACAGAGTTACAATGTTTGTCTATAAGGACTAGAGGCTTGCATTTTTATGTGGCTTCGCCTTAAGCACACGAATATAAAGTTTTTTAAAGAATCAATAACACTCGAAACTCCGTTATTAGATTAGATATTTGATATCTTAAACATCTTTGCAGCTGCAGTCACTAAATTTTGCACGTATTTTTATAGAAATTTGATCTTTGTTAAATTTAGGATACTGCTGGAAATATCCGCGGATTTTATTTGGATACTCATTTACTTCTTCTCCATGTTTTTGTCCAACTTTTATAATACATCAGACTTATTAACTTTAAGAGGGCTAAAATGAAATAGGATGAATTGATTGCAGATAAATTTCAGGTGCAAAGAGCCCTAATCTGTATATGATAGTTTGTAGGGTCCCGTAATGCGAAAATTTAAGGGCATGTCAAACCGCGATGCTCAAGCTCTTAATTTATGCGGGATGTATAGGTGGTTAGTCCTGTGGATTGGCAGTGGCTTAGAGGAATGGGGTGCCAGGAGGTGGGAGCCAAATGAGAAGTGTTCTTACATGGAGTGAATTGGTTTTAAATAAATAAAAAGCAATTAGGATTTAAGAGGTGTGAGCTGATAATAGCCCTTGGGGAGTCAGAGCCAAACTCGTAGCTATACTTGGTACAAATTGCTGTCAACATGGGATGACTAGGAGCTTTGGGGTCGGGTGACTTGATGAACCTAGCGATTGGCCAAAGTTAACAAAAGATGTACGGGCACAATAGAAAATTCAACGTTTTATTGAAATGGACGCAAATCGCGACGCATTCACGAATTTGCAAATGAAGTGCGACGAATTGTAAAATGGAATTGGACTTGCAGCGCAGCTGACTGCTAATGAAATGCGATAAAATTTCATTCAGCTGTAATAATGCCAACTGACCCCTCCCCCTGCCACCTGTCACCTGTACTGAGTGAATCAAGTGTTTGCTGTCAGATTGCCGTGAACAGCAAATGATTTGGAGTCGTCGGTGCGACTCGATTTGATTGCCTGCCATGACACAAGCCCAGCCATTGATCGATTTAATTTCGAGCGCTGTTTTGTCGTTACGATTTGGAAGTTCGACGTTCCTGTTTGGGCGTCGATTGCGCGGAAATTAGTTGAAATTCACCAAACTGTGATTCGAACTGCATCCACCCCCCGCCCGACGACCACAGTTTGCAACATTGTAGCCAAACGCTCAGCGAGGCGATGTGCGGCTGACATCTGCTACATCCGATATTGAAAAATAATTGAAGCTTTTGGTTTATGCAATTCGATTGACTAACGTTTGCTTTCAGATGACTATCTTTTATGGAACTCTAAATTAGTTTTTGGTTATAAATGAAGTTTGCAAATATCTCTTAAATAGAAGTATAAGAAATAGAAGTATACAATATTAATGAACACCAGGATTCGAACCCACTATTTTTACGCGTCGTGCACAAACTCTACCTACACCGCCACTTTACAATTAAAAAAAAAATAAAACAATAAAAAAATATTCTATCTCCACCGGTCTTGAACCCTGGGACTAGAGTCGACTAGGGTACATGGTCGTTTCAAGTCTCTAGCTCTTATAGAAGTTGAGATCGACGCGTTCACACATACGAACAGACGGACGGATGGACAGACGGACATATGGACTGACAGACACACGGACAAGGCTCAACCGACTCGGCTTGTCGTCCTGATGAAGAATATATATACTTTATGGGGTCTGCCACGCCTCCTTCTGCCTGTTACATACATTTGCACATAACCATTATGCCCTGATTCGCCATTTTCAATGGGATCGGGGTATAAAAAGAAACAACAACTCATTTAAACGCGGAAGAAACATCTATGGCTTGTCGTAAAGAGATCCACACTGCGGTCATGCGTTAAGCTCTACAAGACGATAATGAAGCCCATGGGGACCAATGGGATGCCATTCTGGGCCACTGCCAGCCATTCCAACTGCAACATTACACATATATTTCAGACACACCAACTCCCTTGCCATTATGATACAACAATTACAAATTTGAGGGCTCTGATATTGTACGACAAGCATCAGTCATCACGATCCTGCCTTCTGCCACTACTCGATTACTTTCTCATGATGCAATGCCCAGTCCTTGGTTTATATTAACTGGAAAAACATCGCATCATCCAAAATTGAATTGAAAAGTAATCTTTAATTGCCAGTTACTTGCATATTGCTCTTATTTAGTCAGCAGATAGCAACAGATCGAGCAATTCTGCAGATTTCATTGAAGACCTGGTGGCTTTTGACCAAGCTTAACTAGGCGAAGATTTAAAGAACTTTAAGATATAATTTAATCAGCTTGCATTGATTTGCTTTGCTTATAGCTTATTGATTCTAGGCTTTAAGCAAAGCAAATCAATGCAAGCTGATTAAATTATATCTTAAAGCCTTTTAAATCTTATTTAAGTTATTTGAGTGTGAACTATTTTAAAAATCCTATCGAACTTAAAGTGCTTAACAAATATTTATACATTTTTGGCTAAAATAA
>JAWNOT010000023.1:1800000-1955000 GCA_035045825.1 Drosophila eohydei | reverse complement strand
TAGAGTTGGGATAACGTTGCTTTGCTAATGGATCAATGCGGACCTGACCTCCAAAGCAAATTGACTTAAATTTCATTACTTAAGCTGAGTGAGTATTATTAAGTATATTGCGCTCAACTGCATCGTTCTCACAATTCTTTATTCTTGTTATCATATATTAAAACATATGCTTGTATATATTTTTAAAAAATCTTGATAAGCTCAGGTGTCTGTACAAGGATTTATTTTTGATATGATAGAGAGAAGGCATAGTTCGCAGTAACCATTTGATAGGCATGTACAGACGGGTGGACAGATGATCAGAGACTGTTCATGAACTTATGAAGCATGTGGAGTGAAAGATACGGTATATATATCGAGATCTTCTTCTTTCCTTTCTTATCCATTCTCATGAGCTGACTTTAATGCATTTAATTTTTGTAACGAGGTACACTTTATTGATTCATCATGCAGCGAAATGTATATAGCTCAGTATATAAGTATACTTATATATATATATATAAATATATATACATATATATATGTCTACATATGTATGTAATTTTGTGTGTGTCTTTAGCTGTGTGTGCCCGCTTGGACAGAAGTGTACGTTGTTTGCTATGCAAACTTTGACTGTTGCAGCTACTATTGTTGTTGCTGTTGCCTTTAATCGAATATCAAAAAGCCTTCCACGATGAGCTGCTGGGTTATTTATGTGTCCATGATTATGTTAAATGAGCTTTTTCTTTAACTCTCGAACGTTTCGCAAGGCGCGAGGCGCAAACTTTTATTTTTTTGACTTTAACTTTTGCAGTGCGCAGACAATTTCTGGAATTGCTGCTAACTCGTAAGCCACTAACGCTCTTACCGCTAACTACGATGTGTGCGACTTCCAAACAGCCGGCACTGACTGGAATGGAATGCGATTGAATGTGCACCATAAGTGAAACTGTCCTTACGTATGCAATCTTCTGCAACTTCCTATTGCACACTCTCTATCTCTCTTAGAGCTTCTCTCACTCTGCATCTGTCTGTTATTTTTTTGACTATCCAAAAATTAGAGATTTATATTAAGACTTGTAAGAGAACTAAAAGTTAACACTTTCCATAGCAGCAATATAATGTCAGATTATTATTAATCTAAAACAGACTTGGATCTTATATGCAAATGACGAACTTTATATTGCGTAGATCATCTACACTATATTCATGACCAGCCTGCCCATTGCCAAAGACAGTTTTTTGCTGTTATTTTATTTTCAGTGTAGGCATTTTAATAAGCGTTTAAGTATGGTCCACATTACGTAACACGTAACATAAGACACAAAATTGTATTTGAAATGTTTTGAACACATTTCCGCATTGCCAATTGTTTTGTAGTCGTTGAGGCCATCAAATTAAAGCGAATCGGAATCAAAATCGAAATCGCAAGCGAATAACAAATGTTATTTATTTCAGATGCGAAGGGAATATTCAAATATGTCACAATGTCGTTATCGCTGTAGCGTTTATATGTACATACCTTACACGCACACACGCATGTAACTAGGTATGTATGCACGCCCATACAATTGACATCAATCGCATTTTCATTTCCATTCTGAATGAGAATGGTCATTGCAACCATCGACAAATTAAAATTTATTTTCAGGCAATTTTTATTTAAAGTTCGCGCAGCAGCTGAAGTTGAAGTTGACCAAGTCGGAATTGGGGACTGGTGGCCTAAGAGAGACAAGAGGATGGGTCAGCGACAGAAGCACAGGCGCATGCAGAGGCAGCAGACAAACATTTAGCGAGCTGAACCGGTTCGGGGATATGCGCAATTGTTGTTGTTGTCACATTTATGCTCACTTAATGGCAGCGACAATCGAGCTACGAATGTTCTTAGCCTTGGCCAGCAGCTCTTCCACAATGCGAAATAATAAAAACAATAACGACGAACAACAACAATAACAACAGCCACAGCAACGATAACAAGAGCAACGTATGGCTGAACCTTCGATTTCCTTTTTCCCGCTTCCTGTCCATCGCTCTCACCTCCCCTTATCCCACTGTTGGACAACACATTTTCCGCACCATGCTGGCCGCCAACTCTTTTGGTCATTTGGTTGAAGCATATTGAAAAATTGTTGTTGTAGGAAAAGCCATTTGGCTATTGTTTGTCATACTTGGGCGGCAGCCGCTGCCCAGCTATTGCCGCCGAATTTTCGACCCATCCTGTTCGATAACTTCTCCTGCTCAGCTGCCTCGTCTGTTTGCCCACTGCAGTGGATTTTCAATAAATGACTTACATCGCGAGCTAACTGCTGTCCATGTTCATGTGGCAATGGCCGATTGATCGGCGGTTCGGGAGGGCGGGAGATTGGAGGATGTGGAAATACCGCTCTTCCAATCCAATATCCAATGGCGCATCCCCATCCAGTTGAACGTTCCTGGTATCGTGCTACTGTCCCGGACATTTGTTTGTGCTTTCAACGAGCACAGCTGCGTAAAGGACAGGAAAATCGCTTTAAAAATATTAACAATGTTGTTCGGACTTTCGACTGCTTCTCGCTTCATGATTACGATGGTAATGACCATAATGAAAAGTAAGCTGATGATGAAAAGGCTAACGATAATGACTGCTATGAGGAATAAGATGATGATGATGATGTGGCTTAAGCTGAGCAGTTTAAAGTGCAGCAAGGGCTTAACTTAAGTTTTTCTAATCAAAGATAAATCTAAAAACTGTGAAGTCCGATTTAACTAGTGAGAAAATCTGAAACATAATTTTAAGCAAACAGCTCAACAGTGTCAAATGCCTAAAGATAAAATCACAATTAGATAAATTGCTGAAGTATTAAACATTATAAACTGTGCTTTCGCATTGAAGTATTCGCTATTTATAAAGATCAATCTGGCAACGCTCGAAGTCAAGTCTTCAAGGACACACATCGCGAACGAGTATATAAAATTTTATGTAATCCTGGCGCTTCTCATTCAGTTCAAAGATAGAAATCTGCTTTAACTACAGGCTGAACGGCATGTTAATAAAGAAAACAAATATAGCCTCTGTCGTTGAATGCAATTGTACAGAGTATATGTACCGCAAACACTTTCAGCACACAATCGATGGATATTATTATTTCTCTCTCTTCCTCTCTCTCTCTTTTCTGCTTTTATATGTGTCGCTCTTTCGCTTTTGGCTAGCTTATATGTTCTGCTGCTCTTTTTGTTGGCTAATGAAAACATTTGGTCGGCAAATGGAGGACGAGTAGTTATTAAAATATTTTTCCATGTGTGCTTGCCCGTGACATTTACAGACATTCAGACAAGCAGCCAACACACTCACACACACACACACACACACACACACACACAAAACTGTGGTGGATGATGAAATAAACGGCAAATATGTAGGTTTATAGCAACATGCCTATCTATACCTGATGAAATTTCGGCACACATGGAGCTTGGGTTTCCGGTTGGGTGTCATGTCCTGCCCAGCCATGCCTAGAGTAGTGTACACTGCACAGCCAGGTTTAGGTGCTCTTGTTGTGTGTTTTCTTTAAAGTGCAGCCTATTTACCTGAGCTTTCATGCTGTGTGCACATGTCTGTGTGTGCGTGTGTATATGTGTGAATGTGTGTATTCGTATTCGTGTATTCGTAAGCCCGCATAAATGACGTACGGTATGTGTCTGAGTCAGTGCGTTAGAATGAATGTCCCGGGCAACACTCTCTGCCGCGACTGTGCTGCTGGCTCTGTTTACTTTCATCTCCTTCGTCCCGCTTCGCTTCACTTTACTTTAATTTCAGTTCGGTTAAGCTGTGCAGAGCCTCTTTTGTGGACTTTTATATCGATTTTGATCAAAGTATTTAATGTGAGTTTTTTTTTGTCGTTCACAGTTATTGCAGCATCTCTCACTCCTTCTCTCATACTCTATTTCTTTCCCTCTCTATCTATATGACTCACTTTCCAGCTCCAACACTACCTAAAGATTTATTAAAAAGCTCTCATTTTGTAATATGCTCAATTTATATATTTTGCTAGTCACAAAAAAGGATATTCATTAGTCGTTTACATGAATGCTCTGAATATGATATTTATTAAAAGCTTTTTTAACATTCATCATTTTGACAGCAAAGAAGTTTCTTGTTTTTTGGTTTTAAATTTAATAAATATGTTGTATTGACAGAGATAAGCAACTTTGGCTAGGTGAATGCAATTGTAAAAGTTAGTAACGATTTCATAATTATTTTTGCTGTCAGCTTTCTCAGTTCTAATATTTATATTTAAACAAATGGCAAATATTTGCTTGCTGTTGGACTTTCATTTAATTTGTGGCTTTGTCCACGATTGCAATAAATATATTCAAAATCACCTGGGATAAAGGCCTTGTTCACTTTGATATGCAATTTATATTTAATCGAAAAGAAACGCAATAGCAATTGAATATGCTTGGCTTATGTAACCATAAATATTTAAACGCTTAAGTCTAGCAAATCGTTAGCACATTTACATAAATGATTTTCAAAAGATTGTAAGGAAACAATCAGTGTGGTTGACCAGCACATACCCTGATCCATAGTTGCAGAGTTTTAGTTCTACACAAAGACATCAGCGGATGTCCTATGTCTTCCACTGTTTTGACTTATTCGCAATTTGTGTCTGTATCACAGAAAATCATTTACTAAATATGATGCCTCTAGCACTTGTGGTCTTCAAGCTAAGCTTTAAAAATACATTTGAATGGGACTATGGTCGGGCATTATTTCTATGATGTGGTCTGTGGTTTTTGTGTCAGCGTTAGCAGACTATTAAAGGTCATATCCGATTGATTAACTGAGTACAGTTTTGATAGCCCTTCACTGCGCTATCACCCACATTTTTACATGTGTACGATGGCAAAGTGCGGTTGGGAGCCATAAAAATCCCACTTGCATTTGCGGAAGCCTTTAGTGGAAATTTTGTTGTTTGCCTGTATTATTTACTGCTTTAAATATGAGCGAAGGATTATTGCCGGCTTTTCGACCACGTTGAGTTCAAGTTGGCTTTCGAGCTATTTGTGCGCGATAAAAATCGCACCCGAACGTGACAATCGACACGTTGCTTCGCGTCGGCAAGATTAAAGTCGCGAGCAAACAAAGCCAATGCAGGGTACGTGGGCGTAGAAAGTGGCGCACGCGTTGCGCACCGCCTATCCTTATGATGTTTTGTTTACCGTATGCGAAAGGCGGACATTTCTCTTAAAGCTGTCAGCTCTGTCGGGCCTATGTACAAGCTTCAACTGTCCCAGACACGAAAGCCTCGACCAGATTTATTTATTCACTGCTCGAGTTACTGGCTGCAACTTATGAAATATTTAGGCATTGGCCCAGCATTGGTTAAGCTAAACAAAGCATCTATCTGTTGACCCACTCAGGCTGAAAAGTTCTTCACGTGCTTTGATGTTATGGCTCCCGCATTAGCCACCAGCTCCCAAATCCAACAATTTGCACTCAATTGCAATTTCCGTGTCGTGTTGCTGGCTTTGGCGTTGCCGATGATATTTCCATTGCTACGTGGCCGTCTGCATCCGCCTGTCAATGTGTTAGACGCTCAACTACTCTACCGTCCCAAGTACCCACCGACCCACAATTCCATTCTCCACTCCCCTCTCGACGCTCGTGGCACGTACGAAGCGAGCGGTGTTCGAAAATGGGAAATGCGCAGAAATTTGTTCAGACATTTGTTGTTAGTTCTTGTTGATTGTTAGTTTTCCTCGTTGGTTACACGTTGTTCTTGTTGTTCTTTCGTTTTTAAATATCAATATAAAACGTGATAGTAGGCATCTGAAATTCCTAGAGGAGTGCGTCTTAAAACATATTTAGCCAAGTACTGAAAGAGGCCTGGTGGTTCGGCGAAAGCTTAAAGAGCAGACAGTCAGCAGAAGTTCCCTGGTCAACTGTCAGCTACTGCGAACTCCGAAGTAAGCTCATGGGACTTTGCCAGCGCATTTATCAGGTTCTGGACAGCTTACATCCAAGCCAGTTGCAGCTAGGCATCCAGCTCCTCACTAATTGCACACTGTGTTTCTGGCAGGAAGGCGACTTATCTGGGAGACTTAATCAGAATTTGAAAGGACAATGCACCCAAAAAGACGAAATTCTACCTTACGTATAGCTTTGTTTAACATAGCACATACGTATGTGCTACAAATTTTGAAGGGTTCGCACTTGACTAACAGCCTAAGAAATCTCTTTAAAGTTAAAGTGCACTACAGTTTTACAATAATAAGATACAATTGTCTTAAAGATCCAAAGCCCAAATATAGTTATTATATTAATGTTCCCTATGTGTGTGAAGCTTAAGATATATTGGAAACACACATCGTTTACTTACCAAAAACTAAACATAGAATGAGCAAAAACTAAACATACAATATCAAAAATCTATATATCCATTTCAATATGAAATATTTCGTTGACTTCAAAGGAAAATTAGATATGATGTAGAAGATACTTAGAGCGCCTTTAAAATACAAGTTGAGAAAGCCATTCTGAGCAGAGTAGAGCATGAAAGCTTAGCATAGAGAACAAACTAACTAAAATACTTGAAATAAAATAAATAAACAAGATGACATTAATATCCAAAGAAAAAGATCGGCGTAATAAGATCTCATTCACGGAGATATTTTACTGCGCTCGCGCTCCTGCTGATCGACCGATTTTTGGGAGCTTTTGATATTTATTATTTACCATATATCAGAGTCTACTTCATAATGTTAGCCTACAGTTCCTGTTTATCTTTCGACCCACCTCTAAGTATTATTTATACTATAAGTAAAAGCTATGCTTATACACAATATTTCAAAATTATTGACACATTAACCTACATAGCAGGAAGTCGAGCACTGATTTTCATTTGTAAAGTTAAAAGTTAGCCTTGATTATTTCACAAATTTGTAGTCAACAAGCCAAATTTGTTTTTTTTTTTAACCTAAAGACATAGGATGGTTAATCTGCTAGGAAATGAGCCGATGCGGCTGAATCGGAATCGGACCGACGAGCTAAAGAGTAAAATCAAGAAGGCCTCAACGCTGGAAACAATGCAGAAGATGCTGAGCAGGCTGTCGATCAATTGCTTTGATAAGTGCGTGCCGAAGCCAGAGGATTCCCTGGACAGCCGCCAGCGACTGTGCATCTCTATGTGCATGGATCGATATATGGACTCCTACACTCTGGTGGCGCGTGCCTTGGGCAATCGTCTGCAGGCTGAACTGAAGGAGAGCCTCAAGCAGCAGACGCAACAGCAAAGGCAGAGCCAGTCATGAGCATAGCAGCAACAGTAGCATTGTTCAAATTTTGGAAACAACTCTCATATTAGTTTGATATTACAAAGTTGCCTTTGGATAAAGTATTTATTTAAATTTAAGTTGGTATATTTTCGAAATCGGTTCTAGTCTTGAACCACGCAAAAAAATTTCAGTTACGTATGGTCTGCGGCGAGATAGAGAGATAAACAGGGAGATAGATAGAGGGAGAGGGAGAGGGAGAAGGAAAGAAAAGAGAGAAAGAGGGAAAGAGGAAGAGAAAGAAGGAAAGAGGGAAAAAGAGAAAGAGAAAGGAAAAGGAAAAGGAAAAGATAATAAAGGGGAGACATTAAAAGTGAGCGAGCGAACGTAAAACAAGACTTGGGAAAAGGGCATGGATCGCATATCCGATGGTGACTCGAAGGAGCTGATGCGTCAGATGAAGCAACAAATTGCGCTGGCCAATGTCCAGGATCTGCTAGCCACAGTCACCTGCAAATGCTTTGAAAAGTGCGTAACCAAGCCTCGTGAACACTTGAGTGGATCGGAGGAGAGCTGCATCCATATGTGTATGGATCGATTCCTAGACTCTTTTCGCCTCTGCGCGCACACATACGGCCAGCGGTTACGGCGCGAACTCAGCCGTCAACACGTTTAAAATGGACATTGAACAACGAAGCAGCCGGGACCTGAATTGAGCTCACCTGAACAATTGTTCAGCTGGCGTAGATTGTTTCCACTTTTAACAGGGATATCAAAAACTTAGCCAAAATAAACTCACATAAATTCGCATTCACATTCTAATTCAAAGTTCTGTTAATTTTTTATATTTTTGCCACAGCTATTTGAATGGCCACCTTTGGTTGCGTTGCTTTCATTTGCATTAATGCCAGGACGTTGCATTCACTGCATAGCGTATGTCCTGTCCTTCTGTACTTTACGGCGCTGGCATCGGGAACGGGTCAGTGCTTTAGCAGCTTCCGCTGGTCGCCACTTTGTGTGAGCCTTTGAAATGCGAGCAACTGGGCACGGACCAGTTCCTGTTAACCTTTTGGGCCTTTGGCCCGTTGTGAACTGTGTACGAGGGCTGCCATATGCCTAGTGGCGAAATTAACTCAATGTAAGTATTAAATGTTATAGATTTTTGACTTGTCCCAGCTCTTAGCTTTCAATGTTTTACAATTTGTATAATATCTTATAATTTACGCTGGAAGCAGCTTCAATTAACATTTCGTGGTAGAAGCACAATTTAGCATTTAGGTACACTTGTAGGCCAGGCTTTATCTAAGAAAAATAACTGGAATTATTATTTAATTATCATTAAATTTATTAATGTGCTCTCAAGACTGTGTATAACTTTGACTAAGATATTAAGTGATTTTCAAGACAAAGAGCTTGAATCAACAACTATTAATGATGTAATGTCATAATTTTAAGCGAATTAAGAGATCTGACTATTGTGTTGGAACAAGCAGATACGAAATTGGTACTCAATAAGGGAATTTAAAGTTAATAAAAAAATGCGTATTCCTGTTGAACACACATGGCCGTGCGCCGGCCGGGAATCGAACCCGGATCAGCTGCTTGGGATACAACCATGCTCGCCACTACACCACCGGCGCATGTAGCACTGATGACACCGAATGCCAACTAAATGCAAACGAAAGGAGGTGCGAGTGGGTTGGAGTGGGTATTGTTGCAGCAGCAACAGTCATCAGCAGCTGCCCGTGGCATATCAGAGCTGCCATGGTTGCCAGGGGAAACTGTCTGAAAGCAGCTTGCTGATGCTGGCCTTCACTCGAATTCAGGACATCATTGTGTCTATAAATCAACAGCTGCATATTTTCGACAACGACCAACTATTGTCAGCTGGACACTCTCGACATTCCTCTAACTCGAGTTGCACTTGTACAATGAACTGCAGCTGGCAACTGGTTGTCGGTTGTTGGTTGTCCGTTGTTCGCTGTTCGCTGTTGGTTACCTTGCGGTTGAATTAAGTCCAACAAAAGTAGAGGCTTTGCTTAGATTACTCATGTCTAATGTGGCGCGTCCAAGTCTCAGCGTGGTAGCCATTGCCATTGCCGGTTGTGTGAGCACAAAAAAAGCGAATGAAAAAGAGGCAAAGCACATGCAAAGGTGCCACAAAAGCGCAATGTATATGGGCTTTTCAAAATGAATATTAAATTGCAAACAAGGCAACGTGAAGTGGGCTTTGGGCTGCGCGAGGCGGTGCTACCGAGTCGCCATTTACATAGACCTGTATATATATATATGTGTGTGTGTGTGCGTGTGTATTTATGTGCCATATTTGTGTACACATAATGCGACCTCCGTGGCCAAGGCAAGAGGTGAATAGGCCGAGAACTGCTTATACACAACTGGTAAATGAGGATTATAAACACTCCGAATTCAGAAGTCAGTGACACATGTTGGCTAGACGCTGGGGCTGGGCGTGTGGTCGATTGTGGGCGTATACGATATCGATTAAGATTGCCGAATTGCATATACAAATCACATAATCAACATAAATGCATTACCATTCAAGGAGGTGAGAATGACTCGACTTAAGCTTATTAACAGCCAGCAGTAGTCTACTACTCATATACGTTCTGTGCATGACTGATTATTTAATGCTGTAAATCAATATGGAAAAGTAAATATGTCGCTAAGTGCAATTCTCAAAAGTATGTATATGCATATATATAATTAAATTAGAAAATAAAAGAAGCTATAATAATATAACTTGTACAATTTAATGGAGCCCCCAATTGTTAAAGACAAACGTCTCCGGCATTCAGTTATTTAGCAAGCTCTACCTCACAATTGCAATATGAATATATCCTCTCCCTTTGGAAAAAGGGTAAATAACAAAAAACAAAATCAATAACAAAGATTACAATTAATTATTTAATCAACTTTTAGGACAATAAATTAAATGTTTATATTGTAGAGATGAGGTGTGTCACTACCTGATACTGAAAGCTAGCATTAGAGTCGGGACCCATTGGAATGGTCTTATCTAGGCTATGACACTAGCTAATACCTTAATCCTTAGCTTATTTCACAAGCTTCCTTAAGGGGTTGCTTGGGTTTTTTTCTTAAAACTGTTACTGATAGCGGCATTTAAGGTCTTTTTATTATTTATGTGTGCAGCCGGCCAATAGAAATGACTTTGCCATTCTGATAGAATTGTCATCGAGAGATGGTTAATAGTGGCATACTGAGCTTGAACAGGCCTGTCGATGAGAACAGAAGAAATCGAGAGATAAAAAGAAAGAATCAGGCGCGTGTGGAATAAAGAGGTAATAAAAAAGCTGTTCAAATGAGTTTATGCTTGGACAGAAGACCTTTCAGTAGTTGAACCTCTTTGGTCGAGCGAGTTCTCTCCGCAGGCGCCTAGCAAAAGAAGGGTCACCCTTGGCTTAAGTTTAGTGCTGCTCAATAAATTTTTCGTTTTTTCCTGTGTTACATTAAATACAATAAATACGTTATGCTAAGATACGCTTGCCGATACGTTAATCAACTAATCAATGCTTCAATATATAACAAGTTCAGGAGGATATATCATATTCGATTAAATCTAATCAAATACAAAATCAATACACGTTATCACTTTTTAGAGAAAATTAAAGTGGATCGAGTTGCTGTGTGCGCTGGCAGTTTAAATTTCTGTTTGCAAGTGAATTCCTATAATTTGGAGTTGTGGGCGGGTGGTGTTGGTAGGCAAGTCTCTATCCATTTGGCTGCTTCAAATATGACATGGCATATGCATTGTTCTCAAAATGATTTGCGGCTCTAATTTTTCGCACACACACACGGATACACAGACACACTTACAGTTGGGAGCTGCAAAAAGTTATGCATTGTTGCCATGCTTTGTCATCGTCGTCGTCTTTGCCTTATTTTTGTGGGTTTTGTAGCGCAAGTTGAGCGAAGCTGGAGCTTGAACTCAGGCGCAAGTCGTCCGCTAGCTAGCAAACTATGCAGCAAGTAAAATGCCACCGCAAACCGCATGCAGCAACGACTGTTGCAACTGCTGCCGTTGTCCTGATCATTTTATGTTGCATAAGCTGAGGCGCCAAAACAAAGCAAAACTCGCTCGGTTCAACATTTCTGTTGCTTGGAAATTTATTCATGTGCTCCACCCCGGCTACACCTCTACGCCACATCTGTCCGTTTGTCCATTTGTCGTAGTTTCGGCGTTTGTCTTTTCGAATTTGGGTATTTGAGTTGCAGCCTTCGTGCCACACACACATGCACATAGCCCTAGTCATGTCGTTCCCAGCCCCTGCAAGCCCTGCTCGCCACGTCCTCCTCCTTTCGGGCTCTGTCAAATGCACCAACACGCAACACACAACTTCTGCTGCTTTTTGGCTACAATGACAACAAAAGTTCGCTCCTCTAAATTTTTAATTGAAAACTCACATATCGCAATTTTCTCACGACTCACAATTGGGCCTGGGTCCATCGACCTTGTTAAGTTGCATGAAAATTGTCAATGGCTTGAAATCAATTAAAATACCTTTGCGAAATTTATCACCTGCAAAACGTGCGTCTCCGAATGGACACGAAAATAAGTTCCGCCTTTACTCCTTTTGCATTGCAGCTCCTTTAAGTGCATCAATTACGCAAGCCAACTTTGTTGCAACTGTAACACAAAGTTTCAGCATAGCCGACTCTTTGAAATTGAACTACTCGCCATGGCGAGGCGCAGGTCGCCAGCAGGACGCAAGCCGGAAAACGCATGACAAAGTCACAGGCAACGAGCCCAAAACTTGACAAATTTCTACAACAGCAGAAGTTGAGGTAAGTTGTGTACTAAAAGTTAAAACTTTTGCCTCGCACACACACATACATATAATCATTTACTCTGCACACATTCTCGCACACACACACATAAATACAGTCTCACGCACATTGCGCACCTTACAAAATTTCACTAAGCTATCTTGTAATTTCTCTTATTTTACTCATTCAAGGAGTGAAATGAGTATATTAACTTTGTCTTGCTGTCCGTCCGTCTTTCCGTAAGCACGCAGGGTATTTCGCCGCTTTTGAAGCTAGAACCTTGCTATTTGAAATCATAAAGATATAACGAATAAACTACACGCCTCAAGTGTTAACTACCAAACTTAGATATGCTTTTTGAGAGCATGTCAAATCGAAAAAAAAAAAAACATTTTTTTCAATGTCTTGGAGCTGGCAGCGCTTATACCATGAATGGGTATTGTACCGTCGGGAGCTATTTGCCAATTTGAGCGCATGAAATGCTTCATTTTGTAACTCAAATGCTGCAATTGAGCCCATTAGTTGTTAGTGACTTACTCTTGACTCTTTCAAATTGACATGGACTTATCACAATTATGTAGCTAAGTTCGAGCTGAATTTCGGCTCGAAAGATGCTGTGTACACACCTACAATTTACAAAGTGAGAGAACGAATTTTATTTTTTTGCTGAAATTCACTGAAAATGTTTGAGCAAAACAAAATGACAGTTGGGGAAACGTAAGCGTAGCTTTGTAATCAACTGAAATTAGAAGTAGACTCCAAATATATAGTTTTTCTATAGATTTCGCTTTTGCCACACTCTTTGGATACTTTTGAAGCCTAGCTTATCTCTAATCCCCATGGGATGTAATCCACTGCGACAAACTCAGTTCAAGCTGCTCTTGCGTTATAAAATATTTAGCGATAGAAAGCTTCACTTTGTCGCCTGGATGTTGTGGCGTAGGTTGCAAAAGATGTTGCGTGCGACTTTGCAATGCGGCGCAAATGTTATGCGCGCGGAGCAGCAGCTGCTATTGCGGATGCTCTTTTTCCACGTGTCGCTGGCATCCAACTAAATTTACGTGCAGCAGCGGCTGAAATCTGGGCAAAGCCTTCAACGGCAGTGGGCTGCAACGATATGAGTTGGTTATATGTGGGCATGAAAGGCAGTTTGTTGTGCAAAATTTAGCAAATGCTGTGCAGCAGCTCTTTAGAGGAAATGAATGGTCGTTGCTGTTCTAGTTGTAACTGGCCCTTTTTAATGGCGATGGGGCGCAGTTGGTGCGGGAGTTGGGGCTAGTTGTCTATTGCCCTTGATTTATTTGGCTCACGCGCCAAACGCATGTTAACAAGCGACAGCGACACATGCGCTTGTAGTTCTGCACTGGACACTGGGCACCATTTGACCGGACAAACTTATTTTGGCATGCAGCCCACAAAAGTAGGCAATAGTTTTTCCCCTTTTTTGTGCGTCGCTTGGCTTAGTTGACTAAATAGAACCAACGTGGCAGGTTACTGCTTAATGGGACGCATATTAAAGATATTCTGCTTTGCCAGCGTTCATTAATCGCCGCAAATTTCAATGCACAGATTAGTCACACACATACAGACACACACACGCACACATAGACACGTACAGGGGGACGCCGCAAACACCGGAAATACAGAGGCTAAACTTTGCAGCCACGAAAATTGCACATTAAACTTAATTAGTTTTTTGTTCTTTTGCTATTGCTGTCAAGGCTTACATTGTTGTTGTTGTTGTTCCTTTTTTTCGCTGTTGCTGCTGCTGTCGTTCTCTTAGGTCCGAGCAGTTCGTGCCGCTTGGTCGTTTTTATTATTTGCACTTAATTAATTAAGTTGTAACGCTTTTATTGCCCAGCAGCATTTACAACAACAAAAACAATAACAACAACAACATAAACAACAACAACAACTTACACATGTTGTCGTTTGTTGTTGTTGCTGAAATTATTTGACACGCCCAACAAAGCCACCCATCGTAACCATCTGTTAGTTACTTGAAACGAAACCGAAGTCGTGTCCCGCCTGATCCCGAAAATAACAACATTCAGATAAAGTTTTAAGACCCAAGCAAACAAAGCTTGGACAACACAGTACAACAACGGCAACTATTAAGCACATACAGCACTTAGTTCTTTGTCTTTCAGAGATTGCTTGAATAGTCAAGAAATTCAGTAGTTCTGCTCCTATAACATACACATCGCGAGAGATGCATATATATATATATATATATATATATATATATATATCTTTATAGTATCCAATCAGCTAAACTGTGTTGGGCACGAATCACTTTTGCTATAAGCTTGAAGTGCTTCGGAGAGCAATGTCTTTTGTTTTGCTTAAGTATGCCTCAGAGTTTATTATTTCGACAAGTCATAAAACAACTTTTAATCAAATGACAAATATTGTTAACCGTTACAATCGCTACATTTGATCGATTTTTTAAGCAAGTGCTCAAATATTGCATTATCGATTTTATCTAGTGACTTTCTTTACTTTGATCTTTAGTGTGCCCCTAGTCAAGAGCGCTCGCTTATGAAATACTCAGTAGCCGGCCAGTCTGCGGTTTATTACACACTCCACTTGTATCTATACTTACCTATATATACGAACACATGCATATGTATATGTATGTACATAGAAAAAACTGCTCAACTAAAATAAAATGTTCCACGCATGAATGTAACTCGCATCTTCACATTTCAATTTCATATTTATCACCGAAAGAAATCTATATTAAATAATAAAAAGTCGCGTTCGGTAGGTGTCTCACCTACTCCTCATAGACCACACTCCCCGCTCTGCCTTTGAAACACAATTCAATCAATCAATTGCGATTCTATTAATGAAATTGTAAGAGGAATGAAACATTGAGAAAATGCATTCGCTTGGCGTTGCTCTAAGCGTGTTTTTGCCAAATGATCAAGCTTTTTGTTTTTGTAATATTGATAATAAACACTGTATTTAAAACGGAATTTATATTCAGGAGTTTTGTGAAACTAAATGCAAAATTTGAAGACTAACAAGTAAGAAAGCTTAGGTTGGGGTGCCCGACTAGAAGATACCCTGATCCCAGGCCCATATTTTTTAATATTTTCAATAGTTTGTATCGAGTGTTAAAAAAAAAACACCTAAAAACCTACAGGGTGACACAGAGAACGCGCATCAACTCTACCAAGACCGCTGCTTCATTATTAAAATAAAAAGAGAACAAAATAACGTCCCTTCGCCGTGCTTGATCACGATAGCGCTCATACTCAATGAGCACCGACTCCACCAACAACGCCACTGCACCACTTGTAAAAGGAGTTGCAAGTTTGAACTTAAGTACCATCTGATAATTCAATCGCAATTTCGATTCCTCGAATAGAAAAGAATGCGCTTGGCATGTGCTTTTGCAAATTGACCGAATAATAACGAATTAATAACTTCTGTTTTACTTAATGGATTTTAATGAAATTTTCAGTATAGGATCTACATATATTATTGGATTAATAGAAATGTAAGCTCCTTTATCTATTGACCCTATTTTTAAAAGAACTTAAATTTAAAGAATATGGGAAAATTTGGGACCGGTAAATATAACAACTCAAAATTTTAGAAAGTATACATAAACATAAATAGATAATTTGGAGATTCCATTTTTGACATTTTTGAGATGTGCGTGCTATACACGGTCCTACAAAAAAGTCTCTAGCTGTTATAGATGATGTAATCGACGCGTTTATTCATACGGACAGGCGGACGGACAGGGCTCGACTCGGCTTGTCGTCCTGGTCAAAAATATATACATATTTTATACGATCTGCCACGCCTCCTTCTGCCAGTTACACACATTTGCACAAAACCTGATTTCCCATAATCAATGGGATCAGAACATAAAAAGGAATCTTAATGCAAAATTTAGTGAATCTATCAAGCCTCTTAGAGGTTCTGAGATCGAAGCATGTAGACATGTAGATGGCGAACTGAATCGACTCGGGAGTTGATCATGATCAAGATATATCTGGGGTCTACCACCCGTCTTTTTACCTGTTATAATTCCGTCGTCAACTGCTTCGGAAAAAAATGTTTTTCCGTATATATATTTGACATTAAAAAATATAATTCTAACAAGTAGGAAGTAGTACTTTCAATGAATGGTGTTCACACACATCCAATATTCCTCAGATATTAGCCTAGAGTGCCTAGATTCAGATTGTGTTACACTCTTGGCTATATGAGAATATGGTTATGTGCTGTTGCAATTATCCAAGTTTTTCATTTAGAAAAACCCATTTTTGAATTACAAATGGATTGGCTCTAACTTACCAAGATCGGCCTAGATATAAAAACATGCATAGATATAATTCTCAATTCAAATAAATAAAATGAGTATATATATAAAATATATATATATATATATATATATATATATATATATATATATATATATATATATATATATATATATATATATATATATATATATATATATATATATATATATATATATATATATATAAGTATGTATATATACATCTATCCTATACTCTGAACACATGCAATTTTAATGGGCTAAGGTAAGAGACCATTGATTTATTTTTTATTTATATTATTTCTCATGCTAATGGTGGCTTCGGCCATTGTTTTCAAATGGCAACGAGAAGATTTGATAGGAAATTTGAGCTCAACTTTCGGCACAGGTCCCAGTACTAATTCCAATCAAAATTGTTAAGTGAGTGTCCAAATGGCGCATTTGCCAAGGTCCCAGAGCTTCAGAGCTCCTGAGCTTCCGTCGGCTTTCGAGCTACGCAGTTGCTTCGATCCTGTTTGCGTTTTTTGACTCGTAAAAGATTATGGCATGTAATTGTCTTGAATCTGCCGAAATGTACATAAAAGCAGCGCCTGCTGGTTCTACTGGTTCTCCAGCTTCTTTAGATGCTTTGGGTGTTTATAAAAATTGTCGCTCGCATAAAAATTAATACGCTGCCACAAGGAGCAGCCGCATCGGTGTTGGGTGAGTGGAGGCGTGTCGACCTGGGCTGCGACAAGTACGCGTAATATCAATAAAATTAAGCCGATGAACCATGTGGCAGGGGTCGAGGTAGGAGAGGTGAGGAATAAGGGATAGGGGGTGAGGATGCTTGTGTACAATCACGAAACGCGACAGCGACTGTGCCAAACAATAAGCTGAAAGCCTCTTACATGTATTTTTATGCGCATCTCGTTCCAATCATTGCAGGCTGCCTCTTCACTTTTCACGTTTCCTCCCACTGCTCCTGCTGTCAGCCCATTCGCCTAATGCGACTTCAAAAGTCAACGACATCCGACGTTGGCCACGCGGTGTGGAACAGGCCACGACGCGACGCGACGCGACGCAACGCTTCAGCTCCGGCTTTGCCGTTAGCTTCTAAATGCGGCACGTCATTGTTTTGCAGCCAGGCTGCCTCCGCCTGGCCGTCGGCTGGCCCTCGCCTTGCCATGTAACATACACACGGCGCCCAAGTGCCAACAGCCACACTAGGCAGACCCCCAACAACGGCTATGTCTATGTAGATGTGGAATGAAACGTTCGAAGGTAGAAGATTGGGGCAAGCGTTTGCCACCGCCAGCGTCAACCTCGGCGTTGTTTTTGTTGTTGTCGCGTCGAGTGCTGCTTAAATATGAAAAACTAACTCGTAGCTGCTTTTCACATTTTCCTGCACTTGACACTAAATTCACTTTGGCCAAGTAGGTGCTCCGTGCACTTCAAGCGCACTTTCGCTGGCAACAACAGCAACAATAGCAGCGCCAACAACAACAATGCTATTGCACTATCCAGTAGTAGCAGAGCGCTCACTTAATGTACAGTCCGCAACCATACACATTCACACATGTGCTAGTAGTTGTGGGTGTGTGTGTCCCAGTCACAGCTGGCACTGAGCTAGTGCTCCTGGTAGCTGCTTCTACTCCTGGGGCACTCCAGTCAGGTGCTCCACCCTCCACCCTCCACCCTCCACCCTCTGCCTCTGCATATCCCTGTCTCTGGCGTTACCAATGTACATACTCGTATATTTATTTTATTACTTAAATAAATTACAAAACGGTTGTCGGTTAACCAAAGCCAAATGGCCATCTCGTTGCCGTTGCCAACTTCTAGGTAGAGGATCTTAGCGTATAATATATTGTACAACCTCAACAGTACTAGCTCGAGTGTGTGCGTATTACCCACTGCCAGCCACTGGAACAGAACCACAACAAGTGTCGAGTCGGCTGCTAGCTTTGCTATACAGCTCTGATCGAAAGCACTCGAGACGATGCCTTTTACAAGTATTCAGACAACAAATCGACATATATATGTAAACAGTATATATTTATATTATAAATATATATAATATATATATAAATAAATATTAATTATATCTACTTTTATTTATACACCAACTACTAGTGTTTTAAAAGCAGGGAAACTGAATTTTAGCCTCATGGTGAACCGATTCATTGAGATATTTGTGCTCTATCTAGGCGTCTCTCTCTCTCTAGTTTTCAGAGAAAAATATGTATATATAATCACACATATCATATATCTATTATCTAATTTTAATTAGAATCCGAATTTGGTTCGTACTATACGTCCAGCCACTGAGCAGTTTATCTAAGCAAGCACTATGATTTACATGCATTAAGCCACGGTACAATAATTAAGAGGAAATTAAAATTCAGGTTTTTAATGCTCATATTCATAGTACTTAAGATTAGTTTTCATATCATAAGTGGATTAAAATCTTAAATTAAGGAGTAATTGTTGTATGTGGATGTTTGTTAAAGGCAGAGGAAGGCGTTTGTGTACATATATATATACATATATATATATTTATATAACATGTCAACATATTGACCGTCTGTGTTAGCGCGTTGTTTTTTGTTTTTGTTAGCTAAAACGTGGTGGATCCGTGATTGGCACGCCGTCGGTGAATTGGCCGCGTCATGCAGAACAAAAAGCTTGGCGAAGTTGGTCTGGTGATCACGGAGATCACACTTAGAGTTCATGGAAGGACCCTTCGAAAACTACTTCAAGGAGGACATGACAGCTGCCCAGTTAAAAAAGTCCATGTGGAGACCGTCATAATCATGACGCAATGCAAAGGAAGCATTCCTCATTTATGGCGTGGTGCTGGCGAGGATTCAAGGTAGACATTTGTGTTTAGCTAAATCGGAGCCGAGCTGTGAACATAACGCTCTGAGTCAGGATTCGGGACTATTTATATCTATTCACAGACGTCCAGGAGATGTATGCCGACAAAATTAAGCGCGCTTGCGGCTAACAGGTGGAACGCGAAGGTTTGCCGATTGTCAAAAAAAGGCTGCTGTCATCATGCTCGACCCGAATGACATCTGCATGCCCACATGTCCACTAATAACAGAGTAAGGACCATTAGCGTCCTTGGAAGATTTAGCACAATTTCCTGATTTTACATATAATTATAATACTGATATTGAGCCGTACCTTTTGTATATTGTCGCGGCGCAGCAGGATATGCGAGCTATGCTCGGGGTGAGCTGCTTTCAGAGTGTCCGAATAGATAACAAGGATTGCTAAATGTAGCCGTACACATTGACGTAACAATCGTCAACAAGGCAGCGTCTACTTTGTCCGTATATGAGTGGAAATTTAATGATTGTTAATTAATTTAAAACATCATTACTGTTGAAACGACGCTTGACTTTGCAAGAACAGTTAAAAGTTTTGCACCTGTGCCCGCAGATCATACAGTATCTGCGCTACGCTCTTTAGGTCACGAGATGTGTGAGCTTGCATTGGGCTGCGGTCTAATAACGCATAGCTTGACAAATCGCCGAGTGATGATACCATTCTTTTTGCTGCTTCATTGCGGATCGCGTCAGTGGAACTGTTTACAGCTGCTGCAGTGATTGCACAAGAGATACCAGCCATAGGTGTCTTTGCTCTGATGGTAGGCTTATCGTAACCTGTCGCAACTGCGCGAAAGTGCTTCGAACGAAGTCAACTGCACTCATTATGTTGCCCCTAGACTTTTCAGGTATTAATGGTATCGACGCTGTAATATGCAAGGAGATCTGGAGTGCTATCCCTCAGCACATGACACGGATTACTCCCGTTGCTTTGAGTGGCAACACCCGAGAGTGTCAAGGATGCTTCGAAACAAGTTATGAGCAGTTCTGTCGACTGTACGACAAAACAGCTGCTTGGAATCTTCATGGATTCCAAGAAAGCCTATCGTCCTGTTGAGTGGAGTGCAGCGCTCTGTCGCCGTTTGAACTGAAGATGCCATGACAGGAGCGCAAGTATTGTCAAGAGGTATGGACATGCTTCTGTAGCGGTAGGATGAGGTTGCCTATCAATGGTCCTTTCATATTTCAAGCACAATCTGCATTCTGCGCGTATCTAGCCGACTCGCTAGTTAATATGTTTGTCGAACTGGCACTGCAGTTTCTTGTTGGAGCTCCCTCGTTTGGTGATTACGAAATGCTCAACCATATGCAAGCGCAAGCCTGACGATCGACTGGAGGATTCGTTAACATGAAGCACATGATCGCTAAACGCATTTCTGCATGGGAGACCTCTGAGCGAGGTGCCTATGCGTTGCAAACTGTGAATACTGATTGCACATACTATATGTACATCCCTTATCCGAAGATTTTACCGCTGAAATACCTACAACATCTGGAATGTTTCGGCGATATCGGAAATATCCGAGAGCATCCGATTGATTGGTGATTGGCGTCTTAAGCGTTGGAACAAACTTGCAGATGCTTCTAACCAAGTGTAGTACACTCCAATATAGTATTATCATAGTGGTACCAGCACGATTGAAACCACTACTGACACCTTATGAAACCGTGGTTATAATCCACAACGACAACACCTGTGTGTTCGTCTGTGCATGGGTATAAATTACAATTGCTAATGATTTAAAGTTTTACATACAAATTCTCATTTGCCATACAGTTGACATTTAAAGCATATCTGGACGACCTAAAACAATAAATACTCAAATGTCAGTGTCTACATTTTAGTGAGCCATACAATGGGTATATATCAAATAATAGTAACTGGGGCCCCATATGAATTTATAATTGCTCTCTGAGAACTGCGTTCAGAACAAAGTTATACAATAATAATTGATGTTTTGAGTTGTCAGCCTTAGACTTTCATCTAAGTTGTTGTGGCATCTCCGTTCGGGCATCCCCGACTAGAGACTTCTTACTTGTTAATACTTACCTTCTGTTAGTTAAAGGTAATGCTCGTCAAAAGAAATGGAAAAACTTGATTGTGTGGCTTTCAATTCTTATGTTTTTCTATTTACAAATTAATCGATTTTCTGTCTCCTTTTTTTGATTTTCACAATTAGTTTCAGTTTTGATTCGTGTTTGTATTTGTTGAATGCTTAATATGAATCGTATTTGATTTTTGCATTAATGTCAAGTATTTGTAGAAATCATCTTTCATATAAGTATAAGTGTGTTTGTGAGTACATGTATTAGTATCTGTATCTACAGATATTTTGTATTTGTATTTGTATTTGTATTTGTATTTGTATTTGTATTTGTATTTGTATTTGTATTTGTATTTGTATTTGTATTTGTATTTGTATTTGTATTTGTATTTGTATTTGTATTTGTATTTGTATTTGTATTTGTATTTGTATTTGTATTTGTATTTGTATTTGTATTTGTATTTGTATTTGTATTTGTATTTGTATTTGTATTTGCATCTGTATCTGTACTTGTATTTCTATTTGCATTTTCATTTTGCTTATGTATTTATGTTAGTGGCTGCAGTTAGTATTGTTCTTTTATTATTATTATTGAAAACCCTCCATTTATGTATATTTATTATTTTATATATATAAAGGAGTATGTAGTGTTGGGAGCTGGTGGAAGCTACTAAAAAACTGTGCTATGCTGACTTTACTATATATTGCTGGTGTCCACATGCTCCGTCGTCCGGTGCTCCTTAGCCGTAGTAGTTGGGTGGTTGGGTGGGATAGTCCTTGGAGCCGTTGCTGCTGCCGGTGCCGGCGCCACCACGCGAGGAGGGATTCTCGCTGAAGAGACCACCAAAGTTCTTCGAGTTGAAGATCTCGCTTAGGCCGCTGCCGCCGCCACTTCCTTGATTAGCGCCTCCATTGCTGCCACCACCGCTGAGCAGGCTGCCCAGGAAGCTGCTGGCACCGCCACCGCCGGCATTGCCGTTGGCACCGCCACCAGAGAGCACAGAGCCAAGAAGGCCTCCAAGCAGATTACTGCCACTGGATGAGCCGCCAGATGAGCCGCCACCTCCGCTGGTCGAATAGCCACCACTTGGCTGATAGCCGTTAGCCCCACCTCCATTGGCGGCACCGCCGCCGCCGTTGGCACCACCACCTTGTAGCTGCTTGGCTATTTGGCCTGCAATGATACCGGAAACAGCTTGACTCACCGCCGGATTCGAGAAGAAGTTGGAGAAGAAGCCGCCGCCCTGCTTGTCCTTAGGCTTCTGGGCGGCACCACCGCCACCATTGTCATAGCCAGGTGCGGGCGGGGTATAGCCGGGCATCGGTTGATAGCCGCTGCCAGGAGCTGGCTGATAGCCGCCATGTGGTTGGTAGCCACCCTGTGGATTGTAGCCACCCTGTGGATTGTAGCCGCCTTGTGGATTGTAGCCATACGGATTGTAGCCAGCTGCACCGCCACCATTGTTGTTGTTAGGAAGCGTGGGATAGAGACCATGACCGCCAGCCGAGAAGCCATTACCATATCCACCTGCACCGCCGCCACCGTATCCACCAGCTGCGCCACCCTGGTTGCTATCTGACTCCGGCAGTGGGGCGCTGGGTACGTTTGGCGCGTACGAGTTGTGCGTGTTGCCGCTGCTCACTATTGGCAAAATTTAGCAAAAGCAGCGCAGTAGCAGCGCAGCAGCAGCGCAGCAGAGATAAGCAGTTAAGGTTAGCCACAAAAGCGTTTGTCAAGGAAGTAGAAAATAAGTTAAAAAAAGAAAAAACAAAAAAGAGAAACATAAAAAGCATTAGGCAAACGAGGCCAAAAACAAGACGTCGACCATGAACTAAAATGAATTTAAGCCCAGTCTATGCGAGGGAAGGGGGAAAGAAGAATTTCTCAACACTTTTTCTTCGATATTTGGTTTTTGTTAATGTATTTGTTTTCTATCTTCTTGGTTAACTTAGCCTAGGTAAGTTTTATTAGAGTTGCCCGTGTTACGTTTTGATTAGCGTGTTCTGCATATGGTTACAGTCGATAAAGTTATTGATAAAAAATTTAAATTCTACACATCTCTCAGTTTAATTTGTTTTTGCTTTTGTTTTGGTTTGCTTAGTTCTTATAAGTCTTCTCTGCCGTATGGATAAGTATATTGTTTAAAGTATATATAAATACACATGCATATATATACATATGTATTTGCGTTTATATACTTCTAAATGCAACTGCTATTTACAACGCCAAATAGAAGTAGATGTAGATGCTCTGCTTCTGCCATTTTACGTAGCGTTTTAAACGAGTTTAGCCGAACACCTTAGATACCCTGCTTTAACTATAGCTAATATATATTGTGAAATATTATTTAATTTTTAATATTTAATTATTCATTGCATGCAATTCAAATAGTTTAATAATTATTTTTGCTTTTTTTTTGCCAGGATCAAGCTTAAGTATATATATATATATATATATATATATATATATATATATATATATATATATATATATATATATATATATATATATATATATATATATATATATATATATATATATATATATATATATATATATATATATATATATATATATATATATATATATATATATATATATATAATTTTATATATAATTCAATATATACATTTTCAACAAATGCTTTAGTTAGTTCTTTAATACTGTTCACATGGTTTTATTTCCTATTTATTAGTAGAGTTCCATACAACTTAATGCCAATGTATGTGTATATGTGTCTGTGTGTATGTGTGAGTGTTTAAATAAATGGGAAATAATAACAAGACTGCGCAAAATGCATGTTCGGACGGAGTAATTATATTTATTCGCACATATACAAATTTCTGGGTTGCTCTATTTGCAGTTGATTTATTTATAAATAAATTTGATTTCACAATAATAATAAAAAAGAGAACATAAATGTAAAATTGTGTAAGGGAAAATTGAATTTGAGAAGCAAATTACAAATAAAACAATTAAAACATAATTGTAAACAAACAATTCTATCAATGATTGACTTTTTTTAAATGTAATCAAACTTCAAAATTGGGAATTTGGGCGCAGGGAAGTGTAAAAGAAATGTTTATATCTCTTAAACTCTTTTGGTTTTCATTATCATTTCTGTTTATTAACCTTGAAACATATATATATATATATGTAATTCTATATCTATCTATATGTGTTGTTCTTTCACTTAGTTTTGATTTAATAAAAAGTTCCGATAAATTTTAGACTTACGAACTTTATCTATAGCACTTATCGGTCAGCAATTAAATATTCGTGTTTGCTGCGGGCTTCCATTGTTACTTTTGGCATTTTATCATATTTTGAATATAATTTATTTTTATTTGGTGTTTCTATTTTTGTCCTGGTATAGTTTTTATAATGTTTGCAAATTTTAGAATTATTTTTATTTTGATTTTAATTTTCGTTTTTACTTTCATTAAACTTTTATTATATTAAAAAAAATGTTTTTAAATATCATTTAATTGTGTACTTTGTGCACAATTTTCTTAGTTTTATATTTATGCTTTACTAAATTTCTCAATTTCTAGAGCGGATTTGTTTTCCTTTTTTTATCATTTTAGTTTGCAACCTTAAATCAGCTTGTTTATATGCATTTTGATTGACACGCGTATCTGTATCTACAACAACTGTGGGAGAAGTGATGAGGGGCGGTAATTTCACTCCGCAAAAACAGCAACTGCAACAGCAACATGAACAACCGAATAAAAGCCGAAAATGCTTGCCACAAAATTTGTAGCAGCAACAAAAATTAAATTAACATCCAACATCAAAGTTGCGAGTGTGTGTGTGTGTTTGTGTGTGTGTCTGATGTGCAGCTAAGTCTGCGGCTGATGTCCGGCACTCGCTCTAAGCCCGAAATTAAATTCCAATTTAATTGAGCTGCAAAAAACATGGAGAGCGGTGCAACGGGCCTTCAGGGTCATGACTAGAGCAGCGGTTTGTTAGACCACACAAATGGAAACACAGACACACACACGCATACACATTTAGAAATAACGTATAGGAGCCGGGTTTTGAGAGCATATTAAAACATAAATAGCTCCCAACATATATTGCCTATGCTTCAGCTATATATAATGGAAAAATGCACATCTTTAATTCAATTCGGCTATTTAGCTCCTGTTATTGTTGGAGTTTTCCTCTAGAGCGAGCGTGCTCGACTGTCTTGATGATGTAGCTGCTGCAATTGCTGTTGACTCAAACTCAATTGTTTGCCTTAATCTAGCGCCCAAAACCAGTATAATGAAAATAAAAGGAAATTGAAAGAAATTTAAGCAAAAGCTGAGAGGTCTGTTGATTGTTGTCGGGTTGCACGATCCAGAGCGACTGCTGCTGCATCTTATTACGTGCTGCCGCTGACGTTGCCTCTATGGCCCAGAAGCAACACGAGAACCGCGAATAGGCCGATAAGCGGAACGCTGGAGTTACCACATCGCAACGCTGCCGAAGGATGTGCTTGGGTCTGGCGATTGTAGGGATTCTGCTGGTTCTGGTTCTGGTACTGTGGCGGTGGCTTGTTGTACATATTCGCATTCTGATGGTGTGTCTGATAGCCCTGATAGTTGCTGCCGTAAGGCGCCAGACCGCCGCCGCCTCCTCCGAGGATGCCAATGCTAGAGCTAGGCATGCCGACGCCGGCACCACCGCCACCGGGCGGTCCGCCTGTGCCGGCCGGTCCCGAATAGAACGGCAGCTGGCCAAATACGAATGGTGGATTGTAGGGGTTCACCGGCTGCAGGCCATGCATGGGATAGCCCGGATTGAGCACGCTACCTGGATGGTTTGGTTGGGGAAACTGTTGAAATGATGGCGCTTGCGTTGGCGAATTATATGGGAATATGGGCATATTGGGTATAATGGGCATATGATGCTTAGCTCCGAACACGTAATGCTGATCGATGCCGGTGGCCGAAGCGCCTGCGGCCCCGCTTGAGCCCTCGGCATTCGCAGCGTTCTGGCTGATGGCCTGCCCGCCATTTTGTGTACCACCCTGACCGCCATTTTGATTGCTGCCCGATGTCTGCTGGTTCCCATTTAAGTGCCCGCCGTTCTGGTTGTTATTGTTGTTATTGTGATTGCTGTGACTAAAGTATGTGTAGGTGTTAAGTGTGGGATTCGATGAGGCCGGCGCAAATATGTTATTCTCAGGGCCCGTATTCAGGCTGGATCCTGTTAGTAAAGCCATCGATTGATTGCCATTGCCATGATGTGCGCGAGTAGTGTGAGAGAATGAGAGAGATATACAAATGTAAGACAATTGTTTAGTCAGCGATAAGCGAACCGCCAGCTTCGGCTGCTGCATGCGAGTGAGCAGGCCAACGCTATCTCACGAACTCAATCTCAACAACTGAGGACAGTGCGTGTTCTATGTGTGAGAGCGAGATCAAGCGAGTAAGCGACAGCTGTGCATGTTTATGTGAAGTGTTATGCACCAGTCAAAAGCTCAGTGCTATAAAATGAGGCAATGAATGAGCGGGTGAAAGTGCAACTTGAATGAAACGAAAGTTCAAATACCGTTATGTTTTAGTTCATTTTGTTTGTTTTATGGTATATAAAGGCAGCGCGTTGCATTTGTGTTTGCATGAGAGTGTTTGTTCTTGTGTGTGTGTGTGTGTGTTTAGTAAAGCTCTTTATTATATTTGTATGTATATATTTAAGTACAAAACCATAGAAAATGAAGCAAATGATAAGCCACAATTATTAGTTGACGGCAATAATACTTGAATAACTCTAACTCTAACTGTCTAATAGGTATGTGTGTCCATTTGGTGTGCGGCGTTGGATCCGCCATCAATTTGATAAAGGCCTCCAAGTTCCCAACCGCCCGAGCCCAAACAAATTTGACAGGAACAAAAAAAAAAAAAAATAAAAGGAAAAAAGCAAAATAAATACCTGACGGATTAACCGACGACGACGAGGAAGAGGGATTAGCCTGGTTGGTACTGGAGCCGCTCTTGCGCTTACAGGTCGGATAATTGCCGCAGTCCTTGCCATCGCGCTGATTATAGCTGCATGAGTCGCTGGTGATGATGCACTCCTCAGTAGGCAGGCAACCAATGTCAGCACAGCCGCGTCCATACTCTTCACATACGCAAGAAACCGAAAGCAGAACCGAAGACACAAGCATGGACACAGACGAAGACGGAGACGGATCCGGAATCGAAGTTGGAGTCGGGGTCGGGTGTTGATATTGGGAAACAATTGTTGTTGTGTGTTTCGGGTTTCGAGTTGGGGGATATTCAAAATAATATAAATTATAATATAAGACGTGGACGCGTAAGTTATGTATTTCGTTGTTTTCAATGTTGATCATGGTAACAATGAAGGTGATGATGACGATGTATGCATGATAATTTGTACATTACGTAGACATTTATACGGGAGAGAGGAAAAGAAAAACAGAGAAAGAGACAGAGAGATAGACACACAGAAAGAAAGAGAGGTAGAGATAGACAGACAGAGAAAGGGAGAGACCAAGGTTCAGCCCGCAGCTTAGCTACTGACCGAAAACTCCAAGTAGGAGCAGGGGAAAGGAGTAGGAAGAAGAGCGGGAGGAGTAGGATGAGGTAACAATGACACAAAGAACAACGCAGACAACATAATACAAAAATATGCAGCTCTATATTACGTATACGTACTGGAATAGGCGTCCACATAGTTCAGCTGCAGCATCGCTGCCACCAACAGCATTAGAGTAAGGCGTGCCATGCCCATCTTCGATATAACTGTATGTGCTTGTCTGACCTCTATCAGATGCCGGGATGTCCTTCAATTACTGGTCTGTGTTTTTGTTGCTGCAAAGAGAGAGAGGAAGGTAATTGTTGTTGGCACAATTCAAAAACAACTTTTGAATTCAAACAAAAAAACAAAAGAGGGAGCAGAATGAGGAACTCATGTGTGTAGGTGGCAGCTAAACCTATAGGCAAGCCAAGTTTATATATCAAATTGACAGCTGGGCTCAAGTTCATTGCGGTTATTTGCGTCACAACGCAACGCAATGCAGACGTGCAGACACAGTGGCGTCGCATTTGTATGACGCAGCCCACCCTTGACTCCCCTACTGCTCTTAGCATTACTCGACTTGCCGCATACACGTGCCACGCCCACATACGACTGCCGCCTGCCGCTGATTCCGGTAAATGTGGCAACTGCGCTAACAGCCACATTTGTTCTTTTAACTGCCAAAACTGTCGCAAGACGACAACTCTCCACAGCAGCCTAGCCAATCGACCACGCCCATCTTGCCACAAATAATCAGTGGCTGGACAAATACTGTTTGACTCAGTTGCAACTGAAAATCTCTGCAAATTTTTGTAAAACTTAACTTTTCTAATTGCCATTCAAATCTTCAAATTGTCCAAGCTTAAGTGAATTTGAAGAGAATTCAACGCATAGCCGAAAGTAAGAGCAACACCGGAAATCCTTGCCAACTCAAATGTAATCCCAAACTTCCACGCTCACCGCTCTCTAAACTTATACAACTGCGACTTGGTCACACAGTTCTTATGGCGTGCACACGCCTGAATATTGCATTTTAATGCAATTCCCTTTCAAATCTAATTTAATTTTTTACACAAAACTTTAATTTATGAACATTTTGTGTTTCGCAAATTCAGCACGGATGATCAAATATTTAACAAGTCAGAATGCGTCCGGCTGACAAGAGCAAATTCATTAAAATTTCTGAGCTAACTCAAATAGACGAAATGTTAATATTTTGCCCTTGCTCAAGAACAAATGAATTGTGCAGCATAGTTTTGAGAGTTTCCTCTTCGATTTTGGCCAATTGTTTTTGGTATATGGCAACAGAGGCGTGGGACAGATGGAGAAATTCGCAAAAAATGAAAATGAGAAGCGGATTGGTGACTAAATGAAAATGCGCACTTCATTTGTCTTGCAGAATTGCAGTCTGGGCCTGCAGAGTCACAACCATGACTGGCGCCAAAGACCTCAATTGCAACTGGAATGGAATGGAATGGAATGAAATGAAATGAAAAGGAGGCATTGGACAGACCAAAAGATAAAAAATTAATTCGCAAAGAGAAGTCCAACTGACACTGAAATGTGTTTTGTATGTGTTTCGGTTCTTTGTTTTCCTCTCTTTTTTATGGCATGCGGCAAGAGCAGCGCACACACATCATTTGAGCTGGCTCTGATCAAGTTTTTGCCCCTGCCTCCCGGCTCTGTTGCACCCTCTCAACGCCCCATTGTCCATCCGCTTTCGTCTGTGCTGGGCCACGTCCTGGACGGACGACACGACGGAAGCCAAAAGTGGAAATGCATGATAAATGACACAAGTTTTTGCTTACTTTATCCCAAACTCTCTCGCTCTGTAGCGCGGTGGCAGCGCAAGCGCAACAAAAGCAGAAAATTTTTATTTTAAAATACAACACAAAACTGGACGAACATTGTGAAACGATGACGTCGTAAATGTTTTGTTTCAACACACTGTGAGCGACTGTGTGTGTGGGTGTTCAGTCAAAGAATCACACAAGTATAACAAGATGTCGCGACTGATCGACTAGGGAATACCCTGATTCCTGCGATCCTCCGGCAGTATTAGCTGTACAATAGAAACTTGTCTCTTAAATAACTTGTCTTCTAGATGTTCTTTCTTAAATATTAATTATCAGAGCGCGATAATGATATCTAGATATGCGTATTGCCCAAGCACAAGTCTACAGCTATAGTGAATTCAGGAACAATAACAGTAAATTATATGTTTCCATCGTTTGTCAAATTATCGATTTTTATCGATAAGGAAATGGGATTAGTTATCCGTGTACAAGATTGCTGCGTTCACACGGACGAACAGACAGAAGACAGCTCGTCATCCTGATCAAGAATATATATACTTAATGGAGCCTGCCACGTCTCCTTCTGTCATACAAACATACCTTTTCATAGAAACATTATACCCCGAATGCCCATTTTCAATGGGCCAGGGCATAAAAAGAAGCAAAGTAAACTGTCCGAGAAACGGAAGCTTCAACGAAAATAACTGCAAGGGCAGCCAGAACATAGAACGACACACAACATAAAAAAACAGGCACACACAAAAACACAGAAAGAACGGCACAAGACACAGCACAGCAAACCAGCCAGCAAGAAGCAGGTAATGAGCTATCACGAAAAGAAAGAAGAGGAAAAGGAGAGACAGAGAGCGCTCAAACTGTGATCAGGCATGGTTTATGCCCTGATAAATTTAAAAGAAATAGTTAAGTAAGCACGCGCTCTTCAAGATGTGTTCTATTTACTCGCTCAGTCTTAATATCAAGTTGAGTTGCCGACATCATCGATTCGATTTATCTAGAATCATTTAATCGATGTAACGTGATCGATCTGAATAGCTCAAATCAAAGTAAGCTTGTATGATCGATCAAGATTTCGTTTAAGACATTTTTTAATAATATAGTTGCCTGTCTTTGTTATGGAAATTTATGGTTTCCTGATTTAGCATTTGTAGACAGATATGGAAAAGTTAGGGGAATTAACTATACACACTACACATAGCTGTTAAATATTATTTTTACTCAATGCATGTGTATTGCAGTCACATAGGACATCTCATCTCGGAAGGAGATAAGGAGTTCTATAGAAACTATCAGTCTTCTATATTAGCTAATAAGTTGATGACCGTATGCACGAGTTATTTGACTTATTAATAGACTTAATAGACTCTACTTTAAGTGAATCGAAGCTTATCATTCACATTCCATAAGCTGTGAGTCGAATTGTAAAAGTGCGCATAGGCTGCTTTTAAATGGCGCAGAGTGCACATCAAACGCGGGACGCCGCGCGTTCCGTTTCGCGAGTCATAAACTGAAAATTCACACTTGGTTACTTCCTTCATGACTTTGGATATTATTGTGGTTTATGTTAGTGCCTGTCACTTGCCGTGCTCCCCGTGCTTCCACGGGCTTCCTTCGCCACTCCCGCTGCCCGTTGCTCGTTCCACAAAGGAGGCACGCCCTGACGCTCACAGCGGCAGCCGCATGTTGTCTGCCTCTGTGTGATGTATGACTCCATGAAATGCGATATATTCATGTTAAATTATTTTTTGCAAAAGGAAAGAAAGACCCAAAAGAAACGAAATCGGAACGCGAAGCGAGACGAGACGAACGCCGCTGATGACAATGAGAGCCCGAATCCGAATGTGGACGGTCAGTCGATGGGCAAAAGTGCAAAGGGGTAAACGAGGAAATGGCTAAGCGTTTGAACTTAAAGTTTACTGATTAAAGCGCAAATGTTGCACAGTGCCAAGTGGTGCCACAATGTGGCAGTTGTTGCTGTTGTTGCAATTGAGCAACAATTAAAAGTTTTAAATATTGTGACAGCATTTTTACAGTTAATTGCACAGCGAAAAGCGAAGCCCTGCGCTCTCCCCGCGCCTGTTGCACGCAGCTGCCAACTTCATTTATAACTTGCAACATACCTCCTCCACATCTCGGCAGCCACCCATGTAGGTGGGCAAAAAATAAAGTTTGGCTTTCGTTTTTCCTGACGTAGCACGATTTAATTTTCTAGTTATATTTCAGAATTTTCCTCGCTAACTTGGGGGTTAGGCAGATTGAGGGGTAGGTGAGCGGCGCTGCGCCTCCAATTTCAGAATGGCAACTGGCGCAGCTGCAATGGTGCTGGCGGCTGCTCGCGAACTGACAACCATTTGTCATTACCGACAGGGTGAGTGGGGGCTGACACTTTTTTACAGGGTATTGGCAAGCGCCATGTGCTTAAAGCGTTTAATTAGCAAATGTCGCCAGTGTGTTTCGAGCTGGGGTTGATGGAGCATGCCCCGAATATGACCCTCCAATTCTGGCATATTAAATTCCAGGCTACAAACATGGGAATTTCAATTCGTGGCAAGCGCCTCGGGCACACAATTTAGCTGACTACAAAAAAGAAATAAAATGCCAAAAAAAATTCCGAAAAGCAAAATCTTTGTAAGGCAGTTAATTAAAAACTTGACTGTGCAGGCCAGCGGAGGCGCAACAGGGAGAGGGTACGGCGTATCATTGTGTATGTCACTGTGTGTGTGTGTGTGTGAGAGAGAGTGTGTATGACAAAAGACAGCTCCAAAGCCCAAAACAAAGAGCAAACGAAACAGTTAGTAGAAGAGAAGCCATAATTGAAACTTCAGTTAGTTGAACCCAACAAAACTCAAAGTCAGTGCATTCAATAAATGAATTTCCAACATGCACTGAAATCACAAAATGTTTCTGTCACAATCAAATAAAATTCCTTATCTACCAGCTATGCGAAATATTCAAACTAGTCAAATAAAATTGACTATTAAAATGGTAAAGGGTAAATGAATAAGGAGAGAAAAGAAGAGCGTTCTACATTAATAATGCAGATGCCCGATTATGGTGAGAGTAAATAATTTGATCAGCAAATTGCGCTAGAGCTAATTATTCTCCTTCTGCATCGATAACACTTCGAGGGCCTTATTCGCTATTCTGAGTATTTGAAGTAAAAGGCAACAATAGCTATAATGTTAATATATAATATAATGGCATTCTAATTAGCTATTAAGCTTTCTTCAAATTATCATTTCATAAATCTCCTTAGAGCAATCTAAAACAAAGCGAAGCGATCGCTTTCGATGCGTTACACAGGAGTTTTAAAAAGTTTCAAGAAGTTAATACTCATTTCAGATTAGATTGAATTCAATGGTTTTATTTATAGCCCACGTAGAAACTTACGGACCGGAGCCCTAAATCATTTTCAATGAGATTTATGCGGAACTGCGACTAGGCTGGTGTTCCAAAGCGCAACGGGAAACTACTAAGACGCAGCAAGGCACGACAGGGACAGTGTACAAAGGACTTTAAGGGTAAGGCCAGATGGGAGTGGCAAACAATTGAATGATGAATTGGCTCCCATTTTGGCAGATGAAGCGGCAACAATGGCCCCAAAGCATTATGCGTGGGAGCGCCAGCACATGCATTCAGGATGTGGGCATGGCACCTGTCTCCATGTTTCCCTCTTGCCCTGCTGTTTCCCAGTCAGCTGCTGTCGACTCCTCCTCTTCCTTTCTCTCTCTTGCTTTCTATCTATCTCCAACAGCTTAGCCTTTTGCCGCACAATGATGGATCTCTTTAATTAAGTTGCAGTTGGCGTTGGCCGTGGAGTGGAGTTAGAACTGCTTCTAAAACTTATGAGAAGTCTTGCTGGGCGCAAAGATGATTATGACAGGCTGATGATGAAAAGTGTGTTGGAGACTTTGGCAACTGGTGCATCGTGGACTCTTTTCAATGGCAGCCCATCATAAAGCGGCAGCTGTTCAGTTTTCGATGAGAAATTATATAAGCTGTTCCTGAAGACAGTTTCAGAAATGCGTACATATTAATAGCTCTCCCGCTCTCTCTCTATCTCTCTATCTCTCTCTCTCCCTCTTTCTCTCTCCCTCTCTCGCTCTCTCTCTCTCTATCTCTCCATCTATATCTTTTGCTCTCTCTATCTCTCTCTAACTATCTCTCTCTCTCTATCTATCTGTCTATCTATCTATATATCTATCTCTCTCTCTCTCTATCTCTCTATCAATATCTCTTTCTCTGTCTTTCTCCCTCTCTCTCTCTCTCTCTCTCTCTCTCTCTCTTTCTCTCTCTCTCTCGCTCTCGAAACGTTCATTTACTTTGATTGCCTGTCAAGTGATTTAAACCACAGCAACCACAATTTCGCTGAATGACAGCTAAATGGAATCTAGTGTAAATAAATTATATATTAAATACGTGTTGTACGCGTGCCGCTCTAATAACAAAATACATAGTTTTGACCCAACGACCGCAAAATGTTGGCTGCTGTTGCATGCAACGGAATCAATGTGAGAGTATTGCAAACACTCTTTTCGTAACGAGTAAAAAAGCTCTAGTCGGTAGTGCCAGACTAGGAGATTAATATAGATAAATGAATAAACTCCTTAAAGCTTGTGTCTATCATAGCATGAGAGTCAAAAAAAATAAGAAACGAAGAAGGGTTTCGGGACTTGAGCCAACAAATCGTCGGCGACGAGCATCTCCCCTACCAACTCAGTCACTTTACCGCCCGAAAATGGAGTGACAGATCTAAAATAAAGGAGTGGCTGACAATTCAAGTACAATTCAATCGCAATTGCGATTCTTCGAACAGACATATGCATAGAATAAAGGATGTGTAAAGGAAAAACGCCTACTCTTGACGCTGCTTGCACGTACTTTCGCCAATTGGCCAAACTATTAGTTCAATAACTGCTGTGTTACTTAAATTTGATTACGTTTTCAGCTTTTTCATAGATTGGCTATATTTGCAACTGCGAATTTCGTAAAATTTGAGCCAGTATCCAAAATAAAAGCCAAAATCGTATAAAATAAACTTGGAGCTACATCTAATAATGTCCGTCCATCCACCCGTCTGTAAACTAAAAAAGCTAGCGGCTTGAAATTTTGAACAAATATTTCTTTATACACAGTATAATTTTAGTTCTAACTTATTATTGATATAGATAGATTATATCTATAGTTTTCGCTGTTTTTTAAGCATAGCTTTAGTATATTTTGGATATTTAATACGCAGCTATTTCAAAAACTGGAGCCTGTTACTTTGGCAAATAAATACATATGAATGTTATTGTCGTACGTGGCAAATTTGGTTAAGCAAGCCCATCTAAAAGAATAATCCACGCAAAGCGCAGTCACTCCGTAAACTGTCCGCAGTAAGTGGAGCGACGGCTTATGTGAAAGAAATAGATATGTATAAAAGAAGCATAGAATGATTGGAATATTCGTTTCTTAGGCAAAAGGTCAGGGTATCATCTAGTCGCGCAGTCTTGGCCACAGTACTCTTATTATTTATAAAGCTAATGCATTTATCAAGAAGTATTTATGTAGCCAGAGCCGAAAAGTTTTTTTATTACAGTGAAAATTTGTTGATTCAATCACAGAATGAAATCAAGAATTTAAAATTGAAGAATATTAAGAGATTCTTAATATTTTGTTTTCATTTGCAGCTGATAGAAACGTTTTGCCCCAACTTTAGAAAGAGTATTGAAGGAAAGTGCATGTTGAAACGTGTTGTATGAAAGAGAGTGGAAAAGAGGTTTAATGTGTATCCTTAGAGAGCGAAAGAGAGAGTGAGAAAGATAGAGCAAGGAGGTGAGGGAAAGAGAAAGAGAGAGAGCTAGAAAAACACTGATTCTGCGGTAACTGCGGACAGTAACCAGTAACCGATTTCCGGTTTCCGGTTTGCAGTTCCCGCTGCAGCTTTTAAATGCTGTGCCTTAAATGTGATGCAGCTTAAAAATATTTATGGATTTATGGGTGCCGAGCACTTTAATTGGGTTTTTGTAACCAAAATGCAAAACCCCAAAATGTTGCATGATTTATGCTCAAAAGTTTAAGCAGTGGACAGTGTGTCGAACCCTCGGATAACTTCATAAAGACTCTATTACTAAATAAAATGCCATAAAATATTTATAAATAAGCTGCAGGGCTCAGTGAGGTCCAGCAGTGGAAGCTTATTCGACTCGAGGCTCTGAAGTCAAACGGAGACAAGGCCGGGGTCCATTGTTCCCAGTTCGCAATTGAGCACAGCTAAACTGCAGCTGAGCTATGCAACCAGCTGTCTCACTCTCACTCTCTCCCTCCCTCTCTTTCTACTTTTCTATATGACATTATGCAAATCGCTTGGCAGCTGCTGCCACTGGATACAAAGCAGCCAGCATACCGATACGGCTGCACACTAGCAAAGACTTTAAGTGGATTACAACAGCAACAGCAGCAGCAGCAGCAGCAGTAGCAACAGCAACATGCAACAAACGCAACTTGTTAGCTGCCAGCAAAGAACCCAACAGCAAAGTTCAATAGTGCTTTGATTTTCGATATGACGACGCGCTTGGAAAGCAGCAACAGCAGTAGCAACAGCTAACGGGGGAAGCAGGAGATGCCAAAGTACTTTGCCTCATTGCTTGGGTTCGTTGTCTGCTCGAGTGTTACGTCGCCGCCTCGTGCTGGCTATTTATGGATTTTCTATTAAGCGCGACATCTTAAGAATTTATAGGCAATTAGTAACGCGGTGTATGCGTGCTGGCTATCAAGCAGGGAACTGCAGAAGTAAGAAAACCAGCAATAGGCTGGGCGTATGTTTAATGAAGGCACCTAAGAAGTGAATTGCAAGGGCAATTAGTTTCAGGTCACAATCGGCTATCGACGGGGCGTATACGTAATGCAGGTTAATAGCAGTGTTATAAAAGCAAGGCGTATAAGAGTAGAAGCTTATGATCTTCAGACTTACGCCTGAAGCTGCTTACGCCATAAGTATGCGTGACGCTAACCAGTTGCCAACAGCTGCTAGAGAAGCGTATGAGTGATGTAGCTACATTGGTCTGGACCTGGTTCGACTGCAATTTAAACTTTGGCCGTTTGTTAGACATAGAAAATTTGTTTTATTCCCTTTTTGTTCCTCTTTCTCTAGCTCTCCCACTGTCTGTCGCTTTGTTGTCGTTTTTCTTTAATTTCTGTCTGGGCGCACTTTGTAATTTCTGCTTTTTAGTTAGTTGCATGGCAAATAATAACTTCCGCTTGCTTGCCGCTTTGACTAAGGAATGAAATGATTACGAAACAAGCGTTGCGCTGCCTACTTGACAACCCTTCATACCCTCGGATGCCCTGTAGACCCTCTGAGTGCTATCATTTTGTAGCTGGAAGCGCTAAAGAAAAAGAAAATTCGCTTCGCACTGAGCCAAACTTTATTATGCCAAGCAGAAGAAAATGCGCCAAAACGAACGAAAGAACTTTATGGCTTGCGTCCTGCAGAAGCAGGCGCCGCGAGCTGCCAGTTAGCGAGGCGAAGCGGTAGGGGATGCGGGAAAAAAGAAGACGCGACGATGCGTCAATGCGCGCCAGGGCGAAGCATACGCAGCTGCCACTGCACTAGGGTTATCCAAGCAGTTAGTCTAAACATTCATGAGCCAAGGATGCATTTCATTTCATTCCTAAATAGTCAGGTTCGAACTCAAAACATGTCTATATATATGGAAATCATAGTTTGAGAAAAATTATATTCCCGTATGGGCTTAAGTGACTTGACTTTCTGTTCGCAATGTGGCAAATAAATCTAAAGGAACTTCTGACCAAGAGTTTAGTCATTTCTTTCGCCCATAACTCTTTCGGTAACCCTCGTGCACTTAAGCTGTAACAGCTAATATCTACGGCAAATAATAACAAAACTACCGACAATTTTAGCCTTTTGTGTATGCGCGTCTGCAAGTGTCTGGTGTGTAATGTGTGGGTTATGAGTAAAACAAGAAAATGGCTAAGCCAACATCCATTGCATAGCGAATTGTCTTTTTCACTCCAGACCCGCATAGATGTAGGCGTACCACGCCTCCACGCCGAGTGTTAGTTTATCCACTCATTCCGAAAATTTCAAGTGCAGCCGGCATACTGCGGCTTTTTTTTTATCGAAAAACGTGAATAAATCAACCGAAGCTTTCAAGAAAATTTCAGCAACAACAACTACACAAAATAGTTGTTCAGCAAGTGAAGCCTCGAGTGTTCTTAACTGAAGCACTTCGATCTTAACTTTAACAATTAATCAAGTCCACTTCATAATCGTCAAAACACTACAAACAAGTAAGAATGCTGCAGTCGAGCACTGACGGCTGCAGAACATTCATTCGCGGTCTAAACGTCTAAACGTTAGCTCCAAGTCAATATACATATCAATAGAGGAGCTCAACAGCTACTTAATCGTTATATTTTGAGTTTCAAGCTGTAAGATTGAAGAATATATAATTTGTAAGTATTTGCCACGCCACTGGAGGGCGTCAACATATTATTTTAGGCTAATCCTTAGTAACAAACGTAACTGTAAACTTTACAAACTACAGTTTACTTTTTATATGCCACGCCGCCAAAGAGCATAAAAATGATTTTTTTTGATCAAAACTGATCAGATTTTTACAAAACATTAAATTTTTGCCTGTAGTGGATCTAACAGTAATTCTTGATTTTAACATTGGGGTTTTAGCTTTAAAAATTCGGAACATGCAATTATATTCGATTTGTCATGCCCCTAGTGCGTCTTAATCAAGAATATATTTAATTTCACATTATACCATGATCTCATTGAAAATGGGAAATAAGAGCTAGAGACTTAAATTGTTTTTGCAGATCCGTGCATAGCAAGCGCATATCAAGTTCGTCAAATATTCGATAACTCTTCCCCTTTTATTGTTATATTATTAAATTATATCGAGTACGGCTTAAGATAGAGCCTCCACATTTTGTATTTAGTTCTATGTATATTATCTAACATTTTGATTTGCAGTTGGAATTAGGGTCAATGTGTGAGTTTGCATTTTTACCAAACTCCAATAGAATATGTAGATCATAGGCTGAAAAGTTCGATATCAATAAAACGGAAAGAGTTATCGGATATTCGAAACAAACTTGATATGCGCATGCTATACACGGACCTGCAAAAAAATTTGAAGTCTCTAGCTCTTATAGCTCTTACAGACGGACAGGGCTCAATCGACTCGACTTGTCGTCCTGATCAAGAATATACATACTTTACGGGGTCTGCCACGCCTCCTACTGCCTGTTAGATACATTTGCACAAAACCATTATACCTTGATTTCCCATTTTTAATGGGATCAGGGTATAACAAGTAAGAAAGCTCTAGTCGGGGTGCCCGACTAGGAGATACCCTGATCCCAGTCCTCTGAGTTTTTTAATATTTGCCGTAGTTTGTATCGTGTATTCAAAAAAAAAAAGAAAATAAATAAAAACTGACCAGGATTGGAACCCGGATTGTCTGCGCAACGTGCGCCAACTCTACCAACACCGCCACTTCATAGTTAAAAAATAAATAAAACAACAAAAAATATTTCGCCTGCACTGGTCTCGAACCCGGACCGCGCTGCACACGAGCGCCGCCTCTACCAACGCAGCCACTACTCTGCTTACGCGAGCAGCTGCAAATTTGAACATAAGTAGCAGCTAATAATTCAGCACAGTTCAATCGCAATTGCAATTCGTGGAATAGAAAAGAATACACGCATTTGAATGTATGTGTGCACACGCATAGGAAAAATGCGTGCGCGTGGCGCTGCTGACATGTGCTTTTGCAAATTGGCCAAACGTTTTGTTTAATAACTTCTGTTTTACTTAATGGATTTTAATGAAATTTTCAGCATATGATCTACATATCCTATTGGCTTGGTTGAGATGCAAACGCCTTCACATAATGGCCCTAGTTCCAACTAAACTTAAATTCTAAGAATTTGGGGAATTTGGAGCCGGTATCCAAAATCCAACAAAAATCAAAATTGCATAAAATATACACAAAACTAAATACAAAATTTGGAGGCTCTAGCTCTTAAGACGTTTGAGATATAATTTATTTACTGAATTTCAATAATGTTTTTATTCGATAACAATTGAATGCAAATAGTTATCGAATATTTGAAACAAACTTGACCTGCGCGTGCTATACACGGACCTACAAAAAAAATTTCAAGTCTCTAGCTCTTATAGATGCTGAGATCCACGCGTTCACACATACGGACAGACGGACGGACGGACAGACGGACAGACGGACAGACAGACAGACGGACAGGGCTCAATCGACTCGGCTTGTCGTCCTGATCAAGAATATATATACTTTATGGGGTCTGCCACGCCTCCTTCTGCCTGTTACATACATTTGCACAAAACCATTATACCTTGATGTCCCATTTTTAATGGGATCAGGGTATAAAAACGCAGTCAGGACAAGGATCAAGGAATCTCCTAGTCGGGCACCGCTACTAGAGCTTTCTTCCGTGTTTAAACTTCTCTTCTGTCGGAATGTGTAGGGTACTCACTGCATTTGCCTATTTATCAAGCTTTATATAATATTATCTATTTCTGCATTCACATCTGGAAAAATTTCATACACGGCCAAACGCGAATATTTCGCATTTTGTCTCGACATTTTGTGGCTTGTGTTTTTCGTGTTGTGATGTCTCGTGTTTGTCTAGCTGACAAACATTTGACAAATAAGCAAAAAAAAGTGAATAAATATGTGGTAGTCTGATGCTTCACGGTCTAAGCGCTGTCAGCTGCACAACTTTCAAAAATATATTTTAAAATTTATATAAATATTGATAAACCTATCTACTCGAGCAATTCTTTTCTTATGGGCGTAGATATATGCAATATATGCTTCAATAACGATGAATTGGTCCGCGTTCCAGCGGACGGACGGAAGAATATCGAGACGCTCAGTACTCAAAACCAATATACTATTTTGAGTTCGTGAAGAAATATAAAAACTAAGTTCTCTTAGCAAAATTTTTAATTTTAATTGAAATTGAAATATTTATGCTGGAGCTCACAAACGCAGAGATGTTCGCGTCGGCGTTGACTTTCAAATTTAATCAAGCGCCGAGTGTAAAGCAAAATCTAAACAAAATGCCAGCAGACCCTCGAGTGTGTGCACATTACGTATGTGTGTATATGCATTAGTTGGGGTAGCTGAAAATTAATTAAGTTGAGAAAATGTCAACGCGGCCGCTTTCGCCCCTCGCCTCGCTGTCCCAGCCCGCTCACGCGGAGTCATGTCGTGTCGCTTGATATTGTTACCTGCCATTCGTTTCATTTCATTTTGTTCCGCCAGCCGGCTGCCAGTGACGGAAAGTTGTTATGTGTGTGCAACGTGTGTGCTGCGTCACTTGGCACACCCTATAAGCAGCAACGAATTGGGTAGCGCATTCCCCATCCATGCTAAATTAAGTCTAAATTACATTCAGGTGCTAATTAAAAGTGTCTAGTTTTAATTGTAGTATAGATTCTTGTACAAACATAATCATTAAGGGGTACCCCAAAACTGCCACCAGTAAATTGATTCAACTTCTCTTCAAATAAAATTTACTTTATAGGGTATCTCCGTATGGCACATAGTCCACTTGGCTTTTTGTCTCTTATTAAGGTTTACGGCTTCACACACATTGCATCCTATGCACACACATATCGCACACACATACATATAGATTGCACACCTGCAGCTCTTGTGATTTAATAATACGACGCACAATGGAGCCAAATGAGATTTTACACAACAGAAATCACAACTTTTCGAGTCACAAATATCTTTTGTTGAAATTTTCTATCAAGTTTTTGGCACACACAATCAAATTTACAAATTTACAATTGCACTCAACGTTGACCTTATCCGCAGATTTTGTTGTTTTAGCTCAAACGACATTTATGTAAAGTTTTTAAATTATTTTAAATAATATTTTGCTGATTTGCTTATAATATGTATATAATATATAATAATATATAATAATATAATAATATAATATATATATATAATATATACTATTATTGCGAATATGTAATATGCAGGGAATTCGACTTTGCCTTTACTAAAATAAAATATCTAATCTTGATTCAGGTCGATCAAGATAAGCTAGTTATCATAGGGTTTTATAAGGTCACCCCTGCCTTCTCTCTGTTCTCTTAATCAGTTTTATTTTACATTTTTAAAAAGTAGCTATACACATACTATACTACATACTACATACTAAAATAATATTATATAGAAACAATACCCAACAATCGTTAGAATTTTTAGAGAATTGCCTTTTTATTTAGTGGCGATTGTGATCCCCATTGCTAGAATAGAGTATTTAATCTTCGGCAGCAAGGGTCGGGTTTTCTTTCGCGCTTTTTTCTGTTTTAAGTTTAACGAGCAACCTCCACTGCACAACATATCAAAATTTGTGGCTTGAATAGCGGCTAGCTAGTGTTATGATAAGTTTATAGTACCACCCACCCACACACGCACACGCACACACACACACAACCTCTGTAATTCGTTGTGAAGTGCAAAAAGCGAAAAATGAAGCCAAACAAAAAAAGAAAAAATAAGAATAATAAAAATGAAGCTTCTTGACTTTTTTTGCCATTTTTTTTATTGGTCTCTGTGTGTGTGTGCGTGTGTGTGTGTGTAAAGCGAGTTTGTTAACTTTGAAGGCTCTAAAAGTTATTAAAATTATACTAAACTACAGAGGCAGCAACTGCGCAACGTGGGCGGGGCCCACTGAAAATTTGTCGCTGAATGGGACCAGTGCTCGGAAATTACAGGAGTTGGTGTTGTTGCTGCTGGAGGCACTCCCATGTGCTGGATGAACGTTGAATGGGTGCATCAAAGCGTTAAGGGGCCGCACATGGAAAGCAGTGCAACGTATGGTGGCTGCCAAAGGAAGCGCAGCTAAATCAAAATTAAGAGTGAAAGAGAAACGAGATGGAGAGACTAAAGGAGAAGTCAGCTCTCAGTGGACGTCGGGCAGCTTCGATGGCTTCGGCAATCAAGAAGGCTCAACTTTTGAAGACTTTGAAGACACAAAATAAAACGAAAACTTACAAAATTGGCCAAAAATGTGGGCGTGACGGTGAAGTGGGTGTGTCTGTCAATGCCTGCCCATGGCTAGACAAACAATAAGTAAACATTTTCAATTTTGTATGCAAAACTGTGCCACAGCTCGATAGTCACGCACCACACAAACTTGGGGCGTGCAGTGGGTGTGCCAATGATGATGTTCATCAAGAGTGCGGTGGGGCGCGACAAAGACTCTTGTCTGCTGCCTTTTACTTTGCCTTTGCCTCTCCCTTGCGTTTGCGTTTGCCTTTGCCGTTGCTGTTGCCTTTGCCTTTGCCTTTGATTTTGTGTGCTGATAGGCGCAAAAAGTCAAATTGTGGCAGCCAATTAACAGCAACCGAGCCAGCAGACCCTGAGCACCCCGCAGGGCATGGGGCAGCTGTTAAGAAAAGCACAAGTCAAACAAAATGAGGCAAAATGCACACACACGCAGGCACACAGTCCCCCAATGACCAGTTGGCTGAGCAGGCTCTTGGCAAGGGTTAAGCCTTGTGTCTGTGTGTGTGTGTGTGTGTGTGTGTGCGAACGTGACTCATGCCCCATGCTGCATGCTGCGTGCTGCAAGCTCGTTTATAAAGTTGACAAAAAACGTTCGGCCCTGCGATAATCATCTGGCAGTTTTGCGCTATCAGCGACACACACGCACACAATGAACTAGCCGCAAAAGGAGCCACTGAAGCGTGCCTCTAGATGAGGGTGGGGCATGCGAATCGAGGCAGCACATGGCCGTGGAAATGATAATGGAAATAGAAAGAAGCGCCCACCACTCTCGCAGCTCGACACTTGTGCTTTTGCCAACGAACTAGATGTTTTAGGGAGCTGCAGGAGGAGAAGCACCAACAAATTGCCCCAAAACATGACTGGTAAAAATTTAAAGCGATAGAGCAAAGGGCTACGAGCATCTCGGCACTGATTGGGTGCTAGGGGATCCAGCGGACAACGAAAGGAAACGCCACAGGACTTGACCTGCTAATGAGTGCACGAGCCGTGGGAGAATAAATGCGCGGCATCACATTGCTACCAAATACCATATATGCAAGGCGAATCAAAAAGAAACAACTTCTATTACTTTCATATCTTTTCTATTAATTATGAGAAACTAATCCAATTGGAGTTGAAAAACTTGGAATGCAATAAGTCAAAGAATGCTATTCGCTTCACTTCGTTTTATTTTGTATTTAGTTGAATATTTTTATACCCATTCACGAAGTGAAATAAATATATTACGCCAACCAAGGGTAGGGCAAATCGGAAATGCGATTAATTAAGTTGCAAGAGTCTTAAAGTTTGGTACATAAGATCGCGTTGACAATCCAAGATCAAAAGAATATGACGGATATACCTCCTACTAGGGGTGTGGCAAATCTGATCTGACTATATAGAATATAAACAAATTCTGATAGAATTCAGAAGTCTATGTCTTCTAAAGTCGTTGAGCTAAAACGTAAAAATATGATGAATGATGAATCAATCATAAATTACTCCCCATATGGAGGGTGGCATGTAGAAAATACCCTGAAATTTCCACATTTTTCGATAAGTCGCATAACTGTAGACTTCTGAAGATAGGCCAAAAATGATATACCCAAACCCACTGGGAGCATGGCAAATAATAGAAACTGTATATTCTACAGTTAGAATTTTGATTTATAACGAATAAGTTGCTGCTGACCTCGTCTATGTATATACCAACAGTTTTATATGAAAGCCTCCTGCGGGCGCTACCAACTGCCTGATTGAAACGTTCCTACTTGTTTTATATACTTTTATAATATTATATTTTTGTATTAGTAAAGACTCAGTTTCACTGCATGCGCACCACTGTGCGTAGGTCTCAATAGGCACAAGGCCAAGTTGCAAACAATGACAGGGGAAAAAACGGCACCGCTCATTAAAAAGGCAAGTGAATGCAACATGCAACATGAGCAAAGGCACCAACAACAGCAGCAACAAACAACAGCCTGAAAGTAGGCTACGCAGCAATGGAAAGTGAGCCGCATAACAATTGGCATTAGAATTAGTTGGCCAAAGCGCTGACAACGGCTGAATAGAAGAGAGAAAGAGTGAGAGGGAGGGAGAGAAAGGGAGAAGGACAACGGGAGCATGAGCGTGAGGGAGAAGGAAGGAGCACGAGGGAAAGATAACCAGCCAAAGAACTGTTTGAAAAGATATAAGCTCTAAAGATGTTTGTGACATCTCAATTCCAATTTGCAATTAAACATGAATCGAACCACAAATCAATGAAGCTGATAGCACATATATACAAAAATTACGAAGTGGAGCCAAATCTAAGCTGAGCCATAGCATATAAAACTTGTACAAATACTTTTGTTCTCTATAAATATGCGAATGCCTGCAAAATTGAGATAAATCAAATGAAACTTCTGCAAAATTAAATGGGTTTCGTTAAATATAAAATGATAAATTATGTGATTTAAATTTATATCTATGTTCTGTATATATACATATATATGAATGTTGAAGATATCAGATTGTAGAGTCAAGCTTAAAGCTGCTTAGTCGGCACTCTCGTCGATCTTTTTTTTCTATATCTTAGCATTATTCGGATTCTAGATTGGCATTACTACCTTAGACCAACTATTTGCGCAGAACAAGAGCTTGCTGACTGCAAGGTTTAAATATATTGCAGCAAATCATTGCATTGGGTTCATATCAATATCCAATTAAAGAATCAGCACGCCGCACGCTCACTGTGAACGAGTATCTGCTGCTTAGCAGCTAGCGAAGCAGCTGGCCAAGATGACGCACAGGCACAATGGAATTGCATTTACGAGCATCAGCTCCATTTGGCATTTGGCGGTCTTTTATAGGCCAGGCGCGCAGCGGGAAATCACTTTGTGCAGCTGTAACGGGAGCTGCTGCCGCTGCTGCTGCTGCTACTGCTGTTGACAGCCTGTCCCTGATTAAGGACTTATTTAAAGGGGCTGGCAGCAAATTGTGGAGCCACGCAAATCAAAAGCAAAATTTAATTTCAACAAAAATGAGAGACTGATAATAATGAGGCAACAGCCAAGGCAAACAAATTGAAATGCACGCACACACACACAGCCAAAACAAACAGGCACAGAGCAACAAATTTTGGTTTGGAATTTGCATTCATATATATATTTATATCAAGCTAACAGCGAGCAAGCAAGAGACAGACAGAGAGTGAGAGTGAGAAGTGGATAGGGGACAGAGGAAGATATTGTGCAGAGTGAAGGAGCTCACTCTGAATACAGTACAGGGTCTGTTGATTCCACTTTTGCTTCTGTTCTTGCCTTTGGCTGCTATTTTCCATTCGTTTGTCTGCGTCGCTGCCATTGCAATTAAATGAACGCACAAAAGTATGCAATGCAAATGGCAAATGCTGTAAACAAAATGGCGCACAGCGAGACGTGCAAGAATTAAGCACAGTAAACAGTGAATAGATAGAACGAAAGAGAGAGAGAGTGGGAGAGAGCGAGAGAGAGAGAGAGAGAGAGAGAGCGAAGACTGTTCAGTGGCCAAGTTGAAGGCATTTGCAGCATGTGGCATGAGTCAAAGTTTTAGCACACATTAAAACCTTTCTGCCACGTAAGAGCACACCTGTGTGTGCATGTGTGTGAGTATTTATGCGTGTACATTTGTGTGTGTAGTGTCTGTCTATGTCTTGTCTGTTTTGTCTGTGCCAATTGCAAGCTGCAATCGCATTTGAAAGTGATAATTTCCTAACATGTACAAAGAATGTGTGTCTGTGTGTATATGTATGTGTGTGTGTGTTCCACCTGTAAAAGAGTAAGTAAAGGACCCACATGTGCCTTACCGTACGCACACAAGCACACACAGTATGACAGTCCACGTACACATAGAAACACTGCACCATTTTCATACACACAAGCACATGTAAATATATTACACACACACCCACACGCACACATCCATAAATAAATGTGAGTGTTCAGTGAAAGCAATTGCGATTTCAAAAGAAACTCCTTAAATAATAATACAAAAATAATGCTAAATACATTTATAAGGCATATGCAAAAACTGAGCCAATGAGCAAACGGGTACAAAAGCCTAGAAGTCTTTATAACTTGCACGCAGAAAACTGGAATGAAAGAGGGGTTCATTGATATAATAAACCGATTTTGATAGAGCTGGAATATGGAACATTAATATAATGAGTTAGCGCTAATAATCAGTATATGTTATATGTAAAGCATGCATGAAACCTCCTTATTAGAGAGTCAATTATATAAATCATAAAGATGGGATTCAATATAGCAACCTAATGAAAATGCTTGTGTAAATAATTCATAGCAGGAATATGAGCAAACAGAGCGAGAGAGACAACTCAATCAGACTGTGTAATAGTCCTTAAACATAGCATTATACAGCAAAACTACATTCAGAATAAACAAACAAAACACACAAATAATTGCATATGTTAACGAGTACATATTTAGAGAGATAATAAAGATATTTACGGAATGAAGGATCGAAGTTCGAATAATATTAATCTAAATTAATTTTGCTATTACTTAAATTTTAATTGAGTTGATTTTCTCTCAGTGCACCTAGGACTTTATATGAGCCAAGCAAATCAGGTCAAACACACAAGCAGGCAAACTGCGATAAATGAGAAACGCAGCAGAGCTTTGGCTTAGTGAAGGTGGCAGGAGGTGGGTGGCAAATAGGCTTGGTATACTTTACCAATCTTCCCCTTCCACCGCCTTGAACAACGTCAAGCTAAAGCCGAACCAATTGGGTCATAATTGCTTTACGACCGCCGGACGCAAATGAATCGTAAGAGGAAGAAACGCAGCAGCAGCAGCTCTATTCGAAAGTAACTGCTACCTATACCCTTTGTCCGCTACCCGTTACCCATTAACCCCATATACATTACCCGATACGGTTAAATGAAACTTAAGCAGCCAAAGATTTGTGGGTGCAGGTTAAGGGTCACTTTGTTCGCGAACAGAGAGGATAGCAAAGCAGTTTCATTCTATAAGTAAATACATATATGTACAATCACTCTACATGTGTGTGCTAATTTGTTACTTTATTTCGTTTTAGATGATATCCATGATATTTATATTCATGCTCCAAGCCTACTTGTATCATATACCAGAAAGATTTTAAAAATTGTTGAGAACTATTAAAGCTATTTCGACTGATAATTTTATATAGAGGATACTTTTAAATATATAATTAAACGAATGAAAAATCCGAGAAGCTTTATACATGCAACAATATTATTTGGTTTTATATATACGATGTAAAAATCCTATTATATGCGGAATCACCTAGTTTTGTAGTTGGATCAATGCATAACTTTTCTATACACTTGCAGACCTATTTTCTGTCTATCTCTCGATCATGAACGAGTATTAATCCGGCAGCTACGCCTATCTAGCCATGTGAGTCTGGCTGTCTGTCCGTATGAATGAACGAGTCGATCTCAGAATCAACAAGATCTAGAGACTTTAAAATATATTTAGAATATCGGCTCCACAGTAAAACAAGTAAGAAAGCGCTAGTAGGGGTGCCTGACTAGAACATACCCTGACCCCAGTCCTATCTCCATGTTTCAATATTTTCCGTAGTTTGTATAGAGTATTCAAAATAAAACTAATAAAAATCGACATAACGATACCAAGATTCGAACCCATAATTTCTCATTTCTAACAACAGCGCTACTTCATAATTACAAAAAAAAATAAAACAATAAAAATTGTCTCATCGTCAGCGGGCTCGAACCCAGGAAAACTAACTGCTAACAAGTGCCGCCTCTGCCAACACCGCCACTGCACTGTAGATGCAATGAATTGCAAATTTGAAGCTAAGCAGCAGCTGATAATTCAAGCACAATTCAATCGCAATTTCGAATCTTCGGACAGAAAAGAATACACGCATTTGAATGTATGTGTGCACTCGCATAGGAAAAATGCTGCTGACGTGTGCTTTTGCAAATTGGCCAAACGTTTTGCTTAATAATTTTTGTTTTACTGAATGGATTTTAATGAAATTTTCAGCATATGATCTACATATTTTATTGGCTTGGTATAGGTTCAAACACCTTTACATAATGGTCCTATTCCCCACTGAACTTAAATTTTAAGAATTTGGGAAATGTGGAGCTGGTAGCCGTTATCCAACAAAAATCAAAATTGCGTAAAATATACATAAAACTAAATACAAAATGTGGAGACTCTAGCTCTTAAGGCGTACGAGATATCAATTATTAACTGCATTTCGATCAAGTTTTTATTCGATAACAATTAAATGCGAATAATTATCGAATATATGAAACAAACGTACAAGAAATTTCGGGTCTCTAGCTCTTTATTACTTCTTTTGGATGCCCAGATATTACGGCCGAAAAAATAGTTGAAACGTGGGTTGAATTGCATTTAGTGGTGCATTGCGGCTTGTTAATTTGCTGCTTGATGCCCCTCAAACCGGCACACACACCCAGCGCCACATGTGTGCAGCGTGTGTGTGTGTCACTGGAGTGCAGAGTCAGTGAGTCGTTATGGTATGGCAGTTGGAGGCACACGTTGTTAATGAGCCCCGCGAGAGGAAAACAACATGTTAACCCCAGTTAGGAAATGCATTTGTCTTGCCACCTCTGAGCCTCTGGGTCGGTTAGCATTTGATTCGCATTCCGTCGTTTTAATTTTTGCGTTTTAATTGCCCCCACGCGGACCCGAGTATAAAGGCAATGCAGTTCTCTTTTTCTTTTTTTTCGTTGTCGCTCTTAAATCAAGACACTGACGAGGCGTCAAAGGCAGGCGACAATTGGACGCCAGAGCCAGACAGAGACAAAAGCAGAGACAGAGGCACATAAGTATTAGGCAGAGAGTCGAAGGGTCACTTCATAACTGAAGTGTTCCTAAATCGCATAGATTTTAAAAGCCAAGACAAAGTTGTACCACATGCGAGTGACTGCAGGGGGCAGGCACGGGGTCGCAGTCGGAGTGGTTTTAGTGGGCGGTGGACAGTGGACAGCGACTGTGGCTGGTATTGCGATAACAACAATGGAATGGGAATTGGACATTGGATGTCGTCTTGCTGGATCGCTCTTTAGGGCAAAATAAATTACCATAATTTAGGGGTAATTCAGCCGGCAACAGCAACAAAAACTGCAAAACCCGCCACTGCGGCAACGTTGACAAAGGCCGAAGTGGGCGCCGCCGCCTGAGCAATAGGATTTTTCCAAGTTAAGTGGACATGAAACATGCACGACCATCCAGAATGATGTGTGTTTTTGTAGCCAGTCTGATGCCTTATATACCACACATACCCTGTACATACATATATATATATATATATATATATATATATATATATATATATATATATATATATATATATATATATATATATATATATATATATATATATATATATACATAAAGGGAAGCGCATATGGAAAAAGCAACATCTAAAATGCAACTAGATATTTGAGAAGAGACAAGGAGGACTAGAGGCGAAGATAAAACATATAAGACACAATAATAAAGAGACAACGATGAAGAGGTAAGGTAGAAGAAACAGAGAAGAAGACCAAAAGAAGAGAACAGAAACAGCAGACAAAGAAGATTTTAGTTATTACATATTTAGTGGTTTCTTGATATTTAAAGACCGGAAACATTCCCTTTTTCGATCTTGACTAGAGAAATTACTTTCAAAGTGTGAAAGAAGAATCGACTAAATTTAACGATATTTGATGATATTCTAGTAATATTATTAAACAATAAGAAATATAAGAATTAAGAGTTCTAGTTCTATTTGTAAACAGTTTTGAACTAATGCAGAGAATATTTGATTCATTTATTCTAAGACTATACAATCTAGTTCACTGGAACGACATAATAGACTAACTCAATAGAACGAACAGTTCCTGAATGAACAAATTTAAAATTCACCATTTATTGCTTGACTGAACACAGAGAGTATATTGGTCATGATCGTCTCAACTGCTTCATTCATTTAATTTGAATCACTTGTTTAATTCAATATTATAGTAGCGGATTTTATAGCACATAACAGTACTATTTCCTTACACATTTCGGGAATTCGAGAGCTTAATAAAATGTCCTTAGGTCTCAATTTTAGTTGAAACATGCTCAGGACGTGCATAACCCTCTATGGGCAGCTGCAGCAACTACTGGGTATCTGCGCAGTCATCGGCTCATTTGATGTGCTTTTTTATTAGAGCTCCAGTTGTTTTTGTTGCTGTTGTTGGGGTCTGCATATGTATGTATGTGCGTGTTTAGCAAAGCTTTTGATAAAATGCTTTACTCAACTTGAAACTTAGCTCGGGACTGGTCGCTGATAGCTATTTGCTGGCCACAATTGAGCAAGAGTTTTTGGCCACCTTTAACTGACTTGAATTCGGAGCCATGTACAAGGCTAATATAGTTCAATAGCCAATGCGACGCCTGCGAAATGTGCGCACAGCTCATTTGATGCACATTATCGTGTTTTTCGTCTGTTTTTTCCTATTTGCTTTTATTCTTGAATGTCTGCCAAAAAGTGGGCTTGAAAACTAAGTTCGAAAATGAAAACATTTACAAGGCACAGACAGGCGACCTCTGACCTCCTACCTACATCCAACTCGAGTAGGAGGGAACATAAAAAATATGTATCTACATACGTATATACATATATGTATGCTTGTATATATACTCATGTTGTTTTGAGCTGCGGCATTGGCGCCCTGCAAATTGTTAGCTATGAATCGAATGAATTGAATCGAGATGAAGATTGAGTCAGATGCCGCCCTCTCTCCTTTACACTTGAAATGCGACTATGGGTCGTTGGCAAGCGCCCGATGATGATGGTAATGAAGATAATAATGACGCTGCCACCGAATTTTATTGTGAACGAAATTGAATTCAATTGTGGAAAATCGAATGCGACGTCAGCGCCGACTGCGCAGTGACAGAGGTAGAGGCAGAAGAAAAAGACAGAAGCAGACAGAGAGAGAGACAGAGGCAGAGGCAGAGGCAGCATTGCTAGCGAAGCGCAATAATTGCGCAACTTATCAACGTCAATTGGTCTGCTTGCTGAGCCACCCGAACACGAGCCCCGCCCACTTTGGCAAAAATGCCGCCAAAAAGCAGAAATACGTCCATAGTAAATGTTATGAGATTTTCAGCTAAATGGCATTTTAACATAAATAAATATGTATGCAATGTACATACATACACACATACATACATTCATTGAGAATGATAAATAGTGCTGTCATAATACATAAATTGCTACAATAGATTCTTGTACTTATAGAGTATAGTGAATATAAACTTCAATTAAGTGCACAACAATATAATACATTTGATTATTGAAATCTAAATATAAGTATAATCCAAAATAGAAAAACAAGCGCTGGCCCATGGGGGGATCGAACCCGCGACCTTCGCGTTATTAGCACGACGCTCTAACCAGCTGAGCTAATGGGCCTTCACAAGTAGACTTGTGAAAAATGTTGACACAACGATAGCCCACGTTCAATCTATAAATAGCTCAGCACATTTAGTTTGACAAGCACTGAGCAGGCGGACATGATCGCAACGAAAGCAAAAGCTCTTATCATAGAGACTACAAAAGCTTTGTTAGCTTTTACTAATTAGCGCTGTCTTAAGTTAACGACGACAACCGGAAGTACCATAAGGAAAGAGTGTTTGTAGCAAAAATGTTGTTGCGGCTCCTATATCTATTCCTGTTGTCGTTGTTGTTGTTGTAGCTGTAGCAACAACAATAACAAGCACAATGAATGCTTAAAAGTCAGAAAGCGGAGGTAGAGCAAGAGGAGGGCTGCCATACATACGACTTTGCAATTCATTTTGCACATTTCCTTGACATTCTCATTTGAGCAGCAAGGTTTTTTTTAAGGTTTTTATGTTTCATTGTGTCCACAGAGCCTGCATATGCGACGTGTCTATTCCATTGTGTTCTAGCAGTGCTGTGTGAGTACACATATACATAGACACGCGCCTACATAAGTGTAGGTACCTGCTCATCTCTATTTTAGTGTGCCGGTCGCCGGGCTGTGGCATATCTGTTCATTAGAGCGTCGCTTAATTAGCGCAGCGCTTTGTTTTGCACACACTTCCACTTCCTATGCCTTATTCCCCAATCTCCATTTAATGTTCCCCACGCTTATTCATTGCTGTTTATGCTTGTGCCATTGGCCCCGGCCTCATCAGAAGCATTGCGTCATCGCAGCGTAGCTTGTTTAGAGCTTCTGGCGCATCGCTACCCATGTGACCGTGTGGCCTAATGGATAAGGCGTCGGACTTCGGATCCGAAGATTGCAGGTTCGAGTCCTGTCACGGTCGGACATCAGATTTACTTTTTCTTTTTTATTTTGCTCACTTTTAATTGTCAGTCGTTATATCAGCATCATTACTCAACTTTAAGGTTGGCCCATTTTTTCTTCTCCGATAACAGCAATTAATGTTGATGCGAACGACTCGATTTGTTTGCGTCGTCTTTTTTGCACCTGTTTGTACTCAGATCTATTTTTTTCTATTTATTTTCGGGCTCCACCTTTTGACGACAGCCTAATTAATTCTTAAATTGTCTGTGCAGTTAGTTCTCATATGCCACCTGTACGTGGAGCCATGGCAATCGGACACCAGACCACCCGAGAGTGGGTGCGACTGTCTGCCCGACTGCCCACATTAACAGCGCATTCAACTTTTTGCCTGGCAAAAGTTTTTTGCTTGGTCGAGTCGGGAAGTGTGCGGCCATAGCCCCAATTATATGCAGCCATTGTCGCTTTATTTACCTTCACCTGTACCTGCACCTCTACCTTTACCCCGACCTCTCCCTTTACCTTTAGCTACCTCTGTCTTTTTGCCGTCTCAGTCTTTTGTCATTGTCCGAAGTTTTCGATAAGCATTTAATTGCAGGTCGAGAACTTTCCTCGTCGTTCCTCGTCTCCTCAACTCCTCGACACCGGCAGCTCTCAACTTTGCGCTTTTCCTTGCGGAAAATGCGTTTTACGATTTCAACCGGATGTTAAATGTCAGATGTCTGATTACTCGTGCGCCTTTGTTGTTATTCCCGCTGATGTCGCCAATTTATGACCGTCAGAGGCGAAAAATAATATAGAAATATGAAATTAATATCGACCTATCGGCTCATATTACCAACAGTTCAAATTTGCAAGTCAAATGAGGAAAGTCTTACATTTAAGTATGAAATATTTAAGCAAATCAAATTAGCTAAATGAAATCTGTTGAATACATGGACACTATAGTGATGTCTCAAATAGGCGAATAAACTCAGTCAATCCGATTATATTCTAAACTAATTAGCATCACTTACTTTAGTTAATAGTAACTGCGATTACCTAGGAAATGCGCTAAACGCCTAAACTTTTTTAGATATAGACGAAATGATAGAAAGCTTCCATTTAAGGGACCTTTTTAATATGTTTAGATGCCTTATGAGAATTCATAGCCAAGTTATGGGTATAAATTGATTTCATGGAATGACATTGATGCAAATCAAAACTTCAAGCTCTCGAAGCATTTGGCATAAATATTTAAATATTCTAAAGAAATTATTAAAAACCATTGCAATTACTAACTTCAACTATTCTAAGCAGCACTAAAAATCTGCCACTCGATCTGACACTTGTTCTGTGGATGTCTGTATTATGGTATTGGCAATATTTGAGTAAGAAAATATACCCAAGTACTCGAGATTATAATAGTCTACCTTAATATGTACTGACGAACTGAAAGTCAGATAGACATTCAGTTTGTTTTATGTTCATATAGGAGTAATGCTTTAAAAAGGTCTTTGCCCAAATTGTATTTGTGAATTATGCAAATGGCGAATTCCTGTCAGCAATACTAATGAGAGCCGGATTTTAGCAGGAGCGAGACTAAGTTGGGATTGCGTTTACGTATTTTTGGCTGCAAATGAAATGTTTTGTCAACTTGCTTCCAAAACAACGCACAACTTAATGGCAAACGACGAAGAGGAAGCAGTGGCGCACGCACACGCACACGCACACGCACACGCATATACGTATGACGTATACACGGCAACCACGCACACTTCAAGCTCGCACGCATGAGTAGCAAGCAAACAAACATTGGCGCAATTTTGCTGCAATTTAAAAAAAGTGCCCATAAAACAGAGTCGATAACAACAAAGGATATTTCCCAGCTGACCAAATCTGCAGGACAACTTACCAAAGTAAAAGAATAATTAAAATATATAAAATATATCTTCAATGGCTTAACTATTTAATTGCAGTGTTTGTGAGACAAGGTTCTTACTCGTCAAAATTCGTGGAATTAGCTTAGTGCTCACAGGGTAAGTGTTGGGCGTGCATGCCCGTTGCGGTTCACTTACATTTTTGCTTAGTTCTCAAACTCTGCTGCTGCTGCTGTTGGCGGCGCTGTAATTTGCATAATAATCAGAAAGTTGCACATAAACTTTTTTATGCTCATTTTCATGCACCCATACACCCACACTCAGTCGAACACATTTGTGAGTTTTGATGAGAGGCGCAGGTTGCCAAGGACTTTGACGGCGAGCACTTTAATATACCAGTACACGAGATCCCAAAATTATAATCATATGCGATATACACAAGAAGTCCCTCAATTTGTGGAGTGTTGGAGAAACGAGGTGACAAGAGGGTTAATTGCTGAAGCTATTTTATTAATAAGTCAAAAATTAAGTTGGAGGCTTATGAAACTATTTCTTCAGATTCTCTAAATTGAATCGATTATATATAACTATAGTAGTAATATTAAAAATGGAAGCAAATTATACAAATTTACTAAGTGTATGTAATTTATATATGTAATTTATGTATATTTATTTTCTTATCCTCTTAAATGATTACGCTCTGTACAGCTATAACTATCACTGACCACGACACCCTGGCGTCACAAATGCCTTCAATTGGAGCAGTGTTCCCATGCAATGGACTACCCATTGGTCACTTTCTTTAACTGCTAAGGTAGAACGAATAAAGAGCCAACTTGGCAGAAAGTTTGGTAAAGTCAAAGAAGAGAATATAGTAGAGCAAATGTGCAACGGTAAAGAGGCTTAGAAAAAAGTCTGTGAACTTCGCCATTTCCCTCAGTTTTGAGTTCACTTTCTCTTAAACACTAAACTGAAACACAGCATAGTGAACATCTATTTTTCATCTGTCCGTATGTGTGAACGCATCGATCTCAGCATCTATAAGAGCTTGATGAAATTTTTTTATAGGTCCGTGTATAGCGCACCTATATCAAGCTTGTTTCATATATTCGCTTACTAATCCCATTTAATTGTTTTCGAATAAAAACATGATCGAAATGCAGTTAATACATTTTATCTCGTACGCCTTAAGAATTAGAGCCTCAATTTGTTGTCAGTAGTTTCATGTATAGTTTATGTAATTTTGGTTTTTGTTAGATTTTGGATACCGGCTTCAAATATCCCCAAATTCTTAAAATTGAATTTAAGTGGGAAATAGGACCATTATGTAAAGGCGTTTGAACCTATACCAAGCCAAGAGAATATGTAGATCATATACTGAAAATTTCATTAAAATCCATTAAGTAAAACAAAAGTTATTAAACAAAACGTTTGGCCAATTTGCAAAAGCACATGTCAGCAGCGCCACGCGCACGCATTTTTCCTATGCGAGTGCACACATACATTCATTTGCGTGTATTCTTTTCTATTCGAAAAATCGAAATTGCGATTGAATTGTGCTGAATTCTGAGCTGCCACTCAACTTCAAATATGCAATTTCTTACAAGAGCAGTGTAGTGGCTGCTTTGGTAGAGGCGGCGCTTGTTAGCGGTTGGTCTCGGGTTCAAGCCTGGCGGAGACGGGATATTTTTCATTGTTTTTTTATTTTTTTTTTTAATTGTTGGTTTGTGCAGGTTGCGCAAACAATCCGGGCTCGAATCCTGATCTCGTAATGTCGTTTTTTATTTATTTTCTTTTTTTTTTTTTTGAATACTCGATACAAACTACGGAAAATATTAATAAACGCAAATATAACTGAGATCAGGGTATCTCCTAGTGCGGCACCCCGACTAGAACTTTCTTACTTTTGTTTATAAATATCAGTATATTTAACTCTGTCAATATGATTAAATGAAAATATATTAATTATAAAAACTAAACTAATATTACCAATATATCTGAACAAACACACTGAGATAAGAAAACGCAGCGAAGAGAGAGTTGAGTAGTTCTTAAAGCTTGACAGGTATATTTATATTTGCCAGCTTGGCTCAGCTTAGCTGGATGCTGATTTGTATTAAATCAGCGAAGCTCCTTAAATTCTTATTTGACTGCCTTCAATTTGATTAAATTGAGCTTCACAGGCATCCATTCAACTCCAACTCTGCTTTGTCGATGGCTTTCGAAATAATCGAAAAGCGATTGAAACGTATCAAGTTGAAATACGAATAAAAAATAGCATTTAATCAACTGATGATGCTTGAGCCTGCAGCGGATTCAAAGCCGAGCATATCAAATGGAAGCAAATCAAATATTTACTTGCTGTTAAATTTATGACAGGCGGTTGGCAAACAGAATTGAAAAAAAAAAAATAAAGTGAAAAACAAACAATAAAAACTCAGACAAATATTTGCGAGATGCTCTTTGTTGTTAACAAAAGTTGATGGCAAAGCCATCAAAATGCATTTATCAGGCCAATTCAAGAGGGGTTAATTTGATGGACTGCCGTCAGAAGGTTGCCCAACTGCTTGCCGACCAAGTAGCAATCAGCCAGTCAATATTTAATTTGTCAAAATGTCAGCAGCTTAAGAGATACAGGCAGATATAGAGTTAGGTATAGAGATAGATAGAGAAAGAGAGACAGAGAGAGAGAGAGGTTTGTTTGTTTATCTGCTCAGAATAAAAAAAAGGGAAAAAGGAAAAAGGAAAAGTTGCAGTCAGCTGCATTTAACAATTTGCTGATAAATTAACTAAAGCTCGTTGACTCGTTGCTGGCCAAGTGAAACAAGTGCCAACTGACAGGGGATCTTAGCTTGGCTAACAACTTTTTAGCCCTGGCCATAGCAATGACATTTCATTTTTCAACATACAAAAATCTCCTTGGCTATCTCTCCTTCTCGCTCGCTCTCTCTGCCTTCACTCTCCCTCTTCCTCTCTCACTTTCCAGACACTCGGCAAATATGCAAATGAAGTTTTAATCCAGATTTATAGCTTTAGACTATGGGCAAAAATTGGGCCAAAAACTTCGCCAGGCTAACAAAATATTTGGCCATCAAACATGACAGAACGATAAACTAATCTGAAAATGAGGCGCCATGCAAATTGTTTTCCGTTAAATTATTCAATAACAATTATCGCTAATTGCATTTAACTATTTCGCTCTCTTTTAGCAACGCTTTCATGAATCCGCATTTGTTTGTAAAACGATTTTAATCGGCTGCATTTATTTTGCTGAGGCAATAATAAAAACACTCATTTAATTACAAACCATTCCCGGCTACATTTTCAACTCAGAGCGCAATGAACGACTGGACAATACCCTAACTAAACAATGCATCTTATGATTCATTCGAAATAAGAACCAATTGAATTTGATTCTCTGCTATACTTTTTAAGAACTGCAAGAACTTTTTAAGAATCAAATATTTCAATGTAAGCTTCCTTTCCATTCCACTGACTTTAAGTACAATATCATAATCTCAACAAAAACGAAATATAAAAATAGTGAACGACAGTCCATTGATGACAATTCTCTTCGGACGGCGACCTATGCTGCCAGAGCATTCGACCTACACAAGCATTTCGATTTAACTTTAGCAGAAATCCATTAATTGGTTTGTTATATCATTTTTTTTATGAATCACAAAAAAGGATACAAAAAAATTATATTAAATTAAAGAATGTAAACTACTATTTTAATGTGCACGGACAATCAAATTAAAATCATAATATGTCAATGCCAGCCTTTCTTTATGAGCCATGAATTTAATTGACCATGTCGACTGATATGATAATCTAATAGAGACAGGCTCTCAATAGCGAGGGAAGGTGTATCTGGGAATTATGTGACATGGAACTCATTACCCAATAATAATTCAGAGCAGTAGGAGGCGTGATCTCAGATGGTGAGTATGTTATTTATCAGAAGCAGCTTCCGAGTGCATTTAGGACTTTCTGTCTCCATGTCTGTTTGCAACACGCCCATATTTAATTTAGCCCAAATACTCTGTAACTTCCTAGTTTTTATGAAAGCGATGAATCCACAAAATTGAATATCGAACCTCAGTTACTTAAGTCTCTTACGACTAAGGAGCAAGAACCTATCAATTTAATAAGTAAGTTCTTATATGAAGTACTCCACTATTTGAATACCCTTAAAAAATCATATACTTTGGCATAATACATATTTGAGTGTTTTATTCACCATCTGCAAATTGGAATAAAAGGAGACAAATAAATCTGTGCGACGACTTCTTTGAAGAATACAGGATATTATAATATATTATAATAATATATTAATAAATGTAATTTATAATATGAATACCATTTATAGAAAATAATTTCTAAAGTGACAATGACATTGAGCCCAATATTGTTATACCTCAGAGACATAAACTTGATTAGCAAGCTCTTCTAGTCTAGCCTTGGCCAGCGCACAACTTAGACACACATGGCCACAGTAGGGTGCATTATTATCCGAGACCCCAAATGCGTTCTATATGCGTGGTCGCAGTGAAAGTCTTGGGCCATCTGCACTCAGCATTGACTGGCTTGCTGGCTGGGTGGCCAAACAAAATCAATGTAGAATTTAAGTTAATTAAAATACAATAAAATATGCAAATGTTAAAAGTGCTTTAGGCAACCAGAGCCATACACCAACCAAGTGTAGAATGATGGAATGAGGAATGCTTGGCAACCGCAAAACAGGGCGCAATTCTGTGTACTTAAGCTGGTTCTGTGCTTCGCTTGGTTGCAGCTGCCGTTTGCCAAATGGGCTTTGATGTGCCAAAGTCAAAGTCAAGAGCGCCAAAAATGGTGCAACCAGACCAGACAGCTTCCACAAGCGGCCATAACAGTGGTGGGCGGGGCGGGTCGGTGCGGTAGGTAAACACATAAGAGTCTCTGCCTCTGTCTCTAGCCCTACCTCTAGATCCGTATTTGCCTCTGCCCTTACCTCTGCCTCGGCTTCTCCTATCCTTCTGACTCTGAATCTATACTGTCATATGCTATATGTGACGTTGCATGCGTGATATTTTGTAAGTGCCTTGCCCATGTAATATGCAACATTCGTGTCCATCATAGCAGAAACCAAAACACCAAGCAAATAAACCTCCAGCAAAGGTATATATATATATATATATATATATATATATATATATATATATATATATATATATATATATATATATATATATATATATATATATATATATATATATATATATATATTATGTATTCATTAAAATATATTTAATTAATAAAGATTACTATTGTATTAGGGAATAATCAAAAGAATTTCGTTGATTTATACATTTAAACCGTTCTATTATGTTTTGGAAACTTGTATCTTAACAAATTTACAGGGTATTGCTTATCAAACTGATCCAATTGTATACTACATTTTTTCATTCTACCGACTATTATTATGAATATCGATTAAGAAATATGGAACATGGCTTTACTGATAACATAGTACTTATAGCTGATTACAGGGTATTATTAGTTGATCTCTTAATACAAAGAACAACTTCGCAGAGCATTAAGCGGGTGCAACTCAATTAATCGCATTTTCGCTGCTCTGCAGTGGCTGCTAATGCGTTTATTTATTTAATCAGATGTTTCAGCTTCAGTAAGGAATGATGCGGTTAAAGGGCGGTGTGGGCATGGGTGTGGCAAAAGTACTATTTTAAAGTGCCATCATTTTATATGGCACTTAACAGACTCTTTTCAATTTTATTGCAATCTGGCAGCCTCACGATGTCCGCTGAAGTGCCAAAGACGCCACCGACACCACCACCAGCAATGTGTCTCATGTGGCGATGCGGTGGCTTTAAGCGCTGCACTTTCTGGCAAGCCATGGGGTGGAGGGCGTGGCAAAGGCAGTCTTGGTGGCAGACAGGAGGCAGAATTGCCAATTATGCGGAGACCGCTTAATAAATATGAAGTGACATAAATGACCAAAAGTTGCTCAAACAGTGCGGCAGGGCTTGCCCGACTACATGTTGAGAAAGATGTAACAGCAGTCTAGAGGGCTCAGGCAGCGCATCTCCTAGTCGACCAGGAAATTTAACATAGTTTTTGATATGCTCTTTGGGGTAGGAGAGCCCCAAAACCGACAACCGAATGCGTATCCGCACTGTCGACCCTCGTCTAGGCACAACAACAACAACAACATTGACAGGTCTAACAAAGCAAAAAGCATAAATATTGTTGTCCACGATTCCTGTTGCCCAGAATTCACTTCGCCAACTGACCAACAACTCATACAAAGCGACAGCCACACAGAATATGGAGGAGAGGGTGAGTCCACAGAGGAGGGCGTGAAAGGTCGGGGCTGGGCGGTTCGGTGGTTGCTCTGCGGCAGCACATGAATAACATTTATGTGGCTGCCTCTTAAAATACTTACATAAATTAAATTATTTATTAACGTTTCAGTTCAGCAGCCAGCAAAGCGATACAAAATCAAATTAATCAAGAAAGAATGATGAAAATTCTTCAAGTTAGGCCTTAGAGATGAGCGCGTGACACGTAAAGTAGTAAAACGAAATTTCCAAACATAATTTAATTATAAATAAAGAGGAAAGGACGACAAGCGCAAACTACAAATGAGGCAAAGATGGAGAAGTTGAAAAACAAAAGAACCATTACTGAGTGAACAGCGTAATTCCATGAAATGATTAGAACATTTTGTAAATAATGTAAATAAGTTAAAAGCATCCGCTGATATCGAATTAATGTTCATGTTCTGGCCTAGTGAAAGTCATCTGCCTGCAACAATATTTAAGCTTTTTTCAAAGCTAGACTCCTAGGCCTAACGGTAATTAGTAATATAGTTGAACTTTAATACAGTACCTACTCTCCTAGAGACATCTGTAACCACATGACTATATATATGCATTCCATTTCATCAGCAATTTCATTTTAATATTCTTCATATCTTTACATCAATGTCTCTCGAAACATATATTTAAGCTTCGTTAGAATTTAGTTATTTCTTATTTAGTATCTTTAACTGGCATTCAGCCAAGCTCAAGGGTAGATAATTTAGCTTTTTGTTGTATAAGCCGTAAGCTGTTGAATAAGCCTTTCTTGAATATAACTGTTTCGTTCTATCTATTGGCTGTTCTACTACTTTTCATGCTTTCGCCGAGGTTTAATCGCTTGGAAACTCTCTAATGACCGCCTAGGATTTACATACAGTCAGGGCGCTGGGGCGCCGAGCGTTCAGCATATGGATGGGGGATTCTTTCTGTCTGGTACACCGCACCCTACTTATGATTGCGATTATGGCCTCCGACTCGGAAATCGACAAAAACCGTTGCGCTTTGTGCTGCGCCTTCAAATGAATTAACCAAAAACGGTAACAGAAAAAATAGAGAGAAAAAATTGTAATGGACCCGGCTGGTCGAGTCCTGATCCGGTTACATTCGCAGAGCCCCAAACGTGGTGCCAAAGCAAAAATGGACGCTCTCAATGGCTGCCACAATGGGGCAACGAACGGGGATGTGGCAGCCTGAGGCAGGTTAGGGGTGGCTAGGGTGCGACAGCAAGGCGCAATGTCGGACAACGCGGGGCAATTATTGTAAGCGGCTTTCATCGTGCGATGATTACACTTACAGCTGAAATGGCGCTCAACAAGAAAAGGATGGGTCGTCGAAAAAAAAAACATAAAAAAATATGTAGAGTCGACAAGCTTCAAAATTAACGAAACTGGAGTACACTTCCAAGCTGAAGCGCATCTTGAATTGCATTGAATATATTCAGAAAATATTTGCTGTAAGCCCCGATCGTTTTTCATGAATTCCGATCGTAGATTATTTATATCTTAAATAATTCTTCAATATTGGAAAGAACCTAACTTTTTATATCGGGCTGAGCAGAAAAATATATATGAAATATCTATATTATTATAATAAAATATAAGAATAACATTTCTATATATATATATAAATATATATATATATATATATATATATATATATATATATATATATATATATATATATATATATATTTATTTATATATAATGTCTTGCCCAATGTAAAAGGCGCCTCAGTAAGGGTATACAATAGAAAATAGAAAAGAAAGAGTGAAGATATAAGTATCGCCAGCGTAGAAAGAAAAAGAATAAGAGAGACAGGGAGAGAGAGAGAAAATGAGCAAGCGAGACGGAGCGAAACATTTGCAGCAAAAAAATTCAAGTGGAATTTTTCTTAGTGTCTACTGGTGGGCGCTAGGTTCGGCTTCGGTTAGTTGGCTGCTTGTTGGCCATGTTTGTTGGCCTAATTAGTGCTCTGCATTTTTATGGCATAATTTTCGGCGTTGTAAGCGTTTTGGCGCCATCAAAGTGTACAACATGGAAATATTACATTAAAATTTATGAAGCCACGAGCGTTCACAACAACAGAACAGATAAAAAACAATTATTGGTGGTCTACTCACAACTACGGCTGGGGCAATCAGTGGCCTGTTGTCAGATGTGATTTTTTTAAGTATTCAATGTGCTCACCTGCAAATAGATAGCAGAAAACAAACACAAAATATAAAGATTAGTAAAGGTAAATACTTATTCAGTAGTACTTAATAATAGTACTTAAGAAAGGGTGTCGACAGTATCTGACTAGCAGATAGATAGGGGTGCACTCCACAGAGAAAGGATAGAAAAGATCTCGTCTAAATAAGTCTTAAGCTACCCCAAAAAACCAAGTCAAAATAACGCTCTTAATCGTTATAAAGATTATGAGACAAGATATCGGAAAGCTTATCATCCTTATCAAGAATATATAATTTCTTTCGATATTCTCTAAAAACACGGAAGCGAATGAAAGTTGATTCCAATATTACATTTAGTAAATATCATGCTCGTTTTTATAGAACCTAAAATATTATACAATTGCTGCATGTATGAAAAGAGCTTTTCAGTATGTTCTCAATCATCGACCGTAGAGTATTATGTTTATATAATTTAAATATATACATTTAGGAAATAATGACTTATAAATACTAAAATAAATAAAGAAATCGACGCTGTCTCTTAGACTAAACTTCCTTTCCATCAAAAGGAAATATATTCCCTAATATGCTGTGGCACATGAAAACATTTCGTGATGCTTCATAGGAAGCAACCCATGCTAGTCACAATGCAGAACTACCTCAACTAATATTACGATAATCAAGAAAAATATGCGCTGTTGTCAGTTTGTTAAATCTATTTAACGATATGCTTTAAATAGTTTAGTTTGTGGAGCTGGCTATACTGAGAGAGCGCGAAAGAAAGAGCGAAAGAGAGAGATAGTAAGAGAGCGAAAGAGCAAGAGACAGTCAATTGCAGTCGATGTCTAATGCATTTGAACAGTTCGTGTTGAAATTTTGGTGCAGCAAGTGCAATAAAAATGTATTTCATGCTCGAAACATGACCTGGCTCAATTTATTTTACTTTGCTGACTTTGCCGATTTAACGACTTCACACAGGAGCTGTAACCGGAGCTCCACTTGCTGTTGCACGAGCTGTTGTAATTTGCAGGCGCTGTTTGACTCCAGCTTCACACACACGCATACTATAGCAAGCGTGAAATGGTGTTAGGCCACAATGAGCTCAATTTACGCCGATGATTGGCGGCGAAGTAGGCTGAGCATATTCCCTCGTTGTCCGTCGTTGGGTACGTTCGGCCTTAGCTGAAAAGTTTCATGTTTGCATTTGCCTATCGTCTATCGTCTGGCCGTCTGGCCGTCTGGCTGTTGGGCTGTCAGTCCGTCTGATTCGCTGGCATGTGCTGGGTCCTCAGAGCCTGTGGCTTCTAAGTAGCAGCCGCCAGACGTTAAACATCGCGTGCAGACAGCCACGCCCCCGAACCGCTGTCGCCTCCCAGAAAGTCTTGTTTTGGCAAGCAGTAAAAAAAGAAGTCACAGACAGGAAAATTGCACAGCACACGGAATCGGCATAGAGACTGCTTGTCGAGGAGCTTGCTACCTCTGGGCGGAGCTCCTACTCTGCCATCTGGCAGCTCCCAGCTCAAGGCAAACAAGAAACTACAAGCCATATATAAAAATCAACTGACATGTCTATGAGGTGCAAGGTGGCGGAACGGGGAATGCCATAGTTGCCTGATGCCATAGTTGTTAAGGCTTGGCGGATGTCTGTACCCCGTCTCTTGCTCTGCTCTCCAGGAATTCACGTAACAAGCAAAGCATTTTCTTACCATTTACCAAGCTCCACTTCGAGGAGCTGCAAATATTTTTAAGGCAATCGGAGAATTGCGATTGCAACTTTATGAAAATGCTAACAGACATTTTAATTGTGATTTGTGTGCTTGTCATCCCACAAAAAGGCAGACAGAGTAAGAGAAAGAGGGAGGCAGAGCTAGAAAACTATGATTTGGTTGCCATAACAGCCGCCACACAGAATTGTTCTTTATTTTGCAAACTATCGAAATGTCTGGAATGCCGTCAAATAATTCTGTATACCAATTAGCTCATCAATCTCATAGATCATCATCATCATTGTGTTCATCACACAATCACACAATACACAAGCTGTAGGTGCAAATATATATATATATATATATATATATATATATATATTAATATATATATGCATGTATCTGTATCGAAACCGCATTCAGTGCTAATTATCGAATTCATATGTTTATTTATTTTCAAAGGAAAGCTTAACAATGAGACAGCTGAAGACACAAATTTTCTAGTTTGTTAGGAGTTTAATTACCTCATTTAATAATCTCATATGGGCTCTTAAATCAGAGAGCCATCTGCAAGACTGAGATATTAAAGATATAATCTGATTTTCCTCATTTTCTTAGCCAGCTCAAACTCTTTAAATGCACGCAATTAAGTCATGCTGAGAATAGACTAATCGATTTATAATTAAATAAAAAACCTTTTTTCAATGTTATCAGCTGCTGTAATACAGTTGTCGCAAATGTTATTGATCTTTTTTCGTTAGACTGTCAGATATATACAGAACTTTGCTTAGCACTTTTAATTATTTAAAAACATGAAATTATAATTGAATATTTCTATTGACCACACGCAGTGTGAAGTTAAAAGTTGTATATGTGATATCATTCTATTCGAAGAATCTTTTCTATTCGATGAATCAAAATTGCGATTGTTTGTGTTTCAGCTACTTCTTAAGTTGACACCTGGTGTTGGTGTTGGGTTTTGAGCGTTGACCTGTGTTTTAATGCCAAGCGGCGTCGGTGTTGCAAGGCCTGATGTGCGTTGCGTAGAAGACGTTAGTTCTTGTCTTGGTGTAATTACATCGAATTTTATTTGTCTATTTTAGTGTTCGATATAATCTATGGAAATTATTACAATATACATCGTGTGTGGTCAAAAAGTGTGCATGATAGACCTGAATATCCAGAGGGGAAGCAGCTGTTTTTATTGCATGATAATGCACAACCTCACAAAACCAAAAAAGTTCGTGAATTTTTTATAAAAAACAGATCTGTGTCATCGACTACCCTGAGTATTACCCTTATCTATCACCATGCAACAATTTTCTGTTCCCTGAACTGCCATGAAAGGAGCGTTATACGATGATATTCGAGCCACTCAAGCAGCCGTGACACAGGCGTTAAGGAGCATTCCTTTAGATGACATGAAAAGTCTATGCATAAATTAATTGATAAGTTCTAAATCTAAATCTACATATTTCATGTGTGTTTCAATAAATATTGAATTTTGCTTCAAGCTTTTGTTTCAATACTGATTGAATTTAATAATTCGACAATCAAATCAAGCCACAAGCATCAATTACAGTTTATCTAATTAAGATTGTTGAATCTGACTAGCTAAGAATTACAATTTAGCTGCAGGCTTAACAGAAGTTGCAACATTCGCAGTTGGCTAACGTGTTAGCCAACTCGACCGTCAGCCAGTTGACAGATTATATCAACAACAACAACAACAACAATTAAAAGCAGCAACAACAGGAAACACAACAAAAGTCATTTGCTATTATGATAATTATTTTGAAAGGCTTTTCACGAGTTTTTGAGCACAAAAGGGATTTAAATTACGCCGCTAAGCGGTTTATGTAACAACAACAACCACAACAGCAGCAAAGTTAAGAGCCAACGTATTTTGCCATCATCTTAGAGTTGAGGCAGAAGAAGAAGAAGAATAAACCGTCAACTGCTTCTGTATATGACTGAGACGACAGACAAGCAGAAAGCGACAGAGAAAGAGAGCGAGAGAGAGAGAGAGAGAGAGAGGAAGAGAGCGAGAACTCATCAGCCGTCAAGCAGCACATTTTGAGATAAACATAAAGCGCATCTAATGCGTGTGTTTATGTCTGTGTGTGTGTGTGTGCCCACAGCCTACACTCATGCGTGTGCGTCTGTGTGTGTGCTGTTGACTTTGGATAATGTCGTTTGTTGCCTCTGCCGCGTTGTTTTCTGTATGTTTGTTTGTTTGTTTGACTGATTGTCTGTCATTATGTCTGATTGTGCGTCTATTAGTATACAAATGAATGAATAAGTGTGCACACACACACACCACCGCAAATACCCCACACACACACTCACATCGGCGCATGTATAACCTAACGACTGGCAGCCCGGCCGCTCATCTCATCTCATTTCATTTTCGTTGATTGAATGTGCGAGCTGTTACGATCCAAAGCCGCAGCAGTAGAGCACTTCAAAGCGCTTGCACGCCTCCTTTTCCAGCCCACCTTCCAACAGACGCACACCCACACAGACACCCACACAAACACACAATTGACAAACGAGATTATTTTGCTTTAAGCCTTTAAGCCTTTGTTAGACAATTTGCAGCCAAATGGCAAGCAGAAAAACGAGAGCAGCGCAACAACTTGATCGATGGCTACATACCCTGCAGAATAGATTTTCTAGGTAAGTATTAGTATTGATATGACCTTGGGACGTTTAGAAATATAATTGTTTGTGAAATCAATATGAACAGCTCCGGTATTTGCGTAAATCGAGTTTTTTACATTCATATGTGGTTAACTGCTTGGTACTTGAGAAGGATAAAGCTCTAAAGTGTACACATACTATGTCTTTGTGCAATGTTGAGCTGAAACAACTAGTGAATATATCCTGTGTCAGGCACGATTTATTGAGTATTTTGCGATTTCATTCAAACCCACTCAGTCAGTTAGTCTGAGCATCAGTCATAGAAATTTCATGGCCGCTGCCATTGTTGAGCATTGCATCGGCTTTGAGCTGTTTGTTGGCGTGTTCCAAGTGACTCTGGTTGGTTAAATGGTTGATAAGTGTTGTTGCTGGCGGATTTATCGCTAATGCAATTGTTGCGTTTGAATTGCTTAAGCGCACCAACTGCAATTGCATGCAGCAGAGCTCAAGCAATTAATTAGCTTTGCCAATTGGCAGCAGTCAAACACAGCTTAGCGCGCTTTGTGTTTTACAATGAATGAATACCCAAGTAATTGTGAATAATCCGATTGGAAAGGCGACATTTCTAATAGGTCTCTTCCTTGGCTTGTCTCAGTTGTGTTCTGCAATGTGCGACATCCTGCACCATTAATGCCACATACGAACACTGCCTAACAACAGTTTAGTAGTTTTTAAACATATTCATCATCCTCTCAAAATCCTACAAACCCATTTTCCTCAGTTCTCAAAGATCTTTACAAGTGCTTGAAGCTGCTATTTTCAGAAGTCCATGCAGTTATATACCATTAAGAATCAATGGTAAAAATTTGAGTATAACATGGATCATCAATCAGTCAGCCAGTCCGACAATCGGGCAGCTAGAAAACTCTATTGGACAATAGACAATAATAAGAGCTGAAAGTGTTGAATAGCTAAAAACTTTTGATGACGACGGTTTTTATAGTATACCCAAAGTCGAAACAGGAATGACACATTCACTTAAAAAGAAATAGAGCTGATCTGTAATGCATGGCAATTATTCACTTGCGACAATCTCGAGAATAGGTCTTGACGCTGGCATAGATTCAGCTTATTTATATCATTTGCGTCAATTGGCCAGGAGACGCAACGAGCACTTAAGTCACTTAAACGTACATCAAAACAAACGAATTGAGTGGATTGAGCTGCTTTCGCCGTTGATTGTGGTCAGAAGCACACACAGTGGACACACTGCTCGTCTAGCTGTTGGTACTAATGAGACGGGGCGTTGCGCATAAATTGCCACGGGCAAAACACAAACGTCCATCTGACTGCCTGTCTATCTATCTTTCTGTCTGTCTGTCTGTTCGTACGTTCCTCCATACGTTGAGTGACCCATTTTGAGGAACTATTCAGAAAATGTTAATTGACACATTGGTCTAATGAAGACATTGCCGGCTTGCGGGCAAGCTCTTGGCCATGCAGTGCAGCTGATTTTCCAATTAGCCGCTGCCACAGCATATTTGACTTTGATGAGCGCAATAAGCGAGCTTCATCGTCCATGTAATTGAGGGATGGCTCATTACAGCTTAACAGCTTAGCGGACTAACAGCTTAACTAGCAACTATCACTTAACGTTTTGCTATGCTCCTTGGCAGCAAAGTTTTCAGCAAGCTGTTTGTCTAGCTCTTGCTCCCTCTCTCTGTGCGTCTGTCCGCCCGTGTGAACGCGGTGATCTTGTAAATCACAAAAGCTGGAGACTCGAAATGTTAAATGCATACGTAGTATGAGTTAAGCCGAGCGGGTGCCTCTGCGTGAATGTGTATGTGTTGTTTGCAATGTATGTATAAGAAAAGAATAGATTGATTGGAATATCAGCTCTTTGCTAGGGTATCTCGTAGACATGTTTTGTGAACTATAGCTTTCTTTTAAGTTCCCTCTATCAATATAATAATTTAATGTTTCTATTTATTTTTCTGTTTATGTCTATGTCTTTACCTGTGTCCATTTCTTTTCCTTTTACTTTTATCTCTTTCCCCTCTTTTCCTCTTTTGAAGTAAAATAAATTATCAAAATTAGATTTTAAAAATACATCAAATGCTCAAGTTGCTATTGCCATATCGTTAAATATCGATGAGCGGATCCTTAACATAACAAATTTAACAAGTAAGAAAGTCGCGGTGTGCCCGACAAGGGGATACTCAAATCCCAGTCCTATCTGCGTTTTTTTAACATATTCCATAGTTTTTATCGAGTAAAAAAAAAAACAAATAAAAACTGACATTACGACAGCAAGATTCGAACCCACAATTTCTACGCAAAGCGAATCAACTATACCATCACCGCCACTTCATAATTAAAAAATAAAACAATAAAAAATGTCCCTCGCCGCCAGGCTCAAAACCCAGGGACTAACTGCTTACGATTCCGCCTCTACCAACCCCGCCACTGCACTGCTTAAAAGAAAATTACAAATTTGAGCTTAAGTAGCAGCTGATAATTCAAGCACAATTCAATCGCAATTTCAAGTTTTCGAATAGAAAAGAATACACGCATTTGAATGAATGTGTGCACATGTGTAGGAAAAATGCGAGCATTTGGCATCCAAATCCAACAAAAATCAAAATTACATAAAATATACATAAAACTAAATATCGATTTCCCATTTTCAATAGGATCAGGCTATAAAAAGTCAAGAAACGTCGAGTGAAAATTATGTTGAGCTTCATTCAAGCCGAGACTTGACTTTTGAAATTGAAATTGAAATTTTATGCTTGGAGTACTTGAGCGAATGTGTTTCTATTAATACCCATATGGTGTCTGCGTCTGACTGATTTGGCAAAATTTAATTGAGCGATTGGGCAATTGCTCAATTTGCTTATTCGGAATTTATTCAATTTGCAACAATTCCATTTGGCATATGTCTGACATAGCCCGAAATGCCTTTGGCATAAATTGCATTTGCATTTGCATTTAAATGCATTTTGCACTTGCAAATATACACGCACACGCAAACTGGGCAAACTAGCCAAAGTAATTTATCAGGTATAAACTATATCAAATAAATGAGTTAAACATTATGTTATCAAATTAAGTGCGCACACCCACATGAGACATGCATGCATATCTCTGTCTGTGTGTGTGGGTGAGTGAGCGTTTCATGTGGGAGGTCTGGCGCCTTTCTCGCAATGTCAGCATAAATTTCACTCAACATTTGATGTGACAACAATAAAGTCAAGCGCTGCAGTTGGTCAGTCGTTCGCTGGCGCTGACAATCTCAAGTCCGCAGTCAGATAACAGCCAAAACCCAACAAATTGTCGACGTACCGTTTGCCACATTCCACATGCCACACGCCACACGCCACACGCCGTACGCCGCTCGCCTTATGCCACATGCTGCATTTCATGACAGAGCTCGACTCCAACAATTTACAATACGCCACGTCCGTTCGCTGCGAGTGCAGTTTAAATGCTAATCGCCGCACATGACATTCATTGTCTGCGAAATAATTTAAATCAGCCAACGGGCATAAGTCGCAATGAATTGTATTTGCTCTTGAAGAAATCTTCATATTCCACATATGATTATACCTGACCAAAATCAACAGAAAGAGTCAATATAGCCTTATCCAGCTAGACTTCTTTCTTCAGCTTTGTAGCTGATTCATTCAGTTTGAATTTTCTTTATGATATTCTGGCCGGACTATTGCAGATGCCACAAAAACAACCTATAGAAAGCGAAGTTTTAAAATGTATTCATTATGTGTGTGTGGCTGTATTTGTGTGCCTTTGTGTACGTGTGTGTGACACTAAAATGGGGTAACGACAATGACATAAGACAACTGAAACCTAACCAGGAATTCCGCCACGCACAGGAAAGAAAATAGTTGAATGTGGGAGAGAAAAAGAAAGGAATAGAGAGCAAGGGGAAACAACTCCAGCAACACACTAAAGTAAACAACAAAATTTCTTTAGAAATTTATGTGTGTGCTTTATTAATGAGTCATTAGCCATATGTTGTTGTTGTGTTTGTTGTTGTTATGGCTGTTGTTGTTGTTGTCTAAGTTGATGTTGAAGTTGCATTTGACCACCGCCGTTCTCAGAAAAATCAATAGAGCGGCAGCTGCTGCGACAAAGTATGCAATGAAATTGGGCAAATGAATTTAAATGATGCTGCCACGAATTGCGTATACGCAACGTAGCAAAGAGCACAACGCAGTCAACTGTGAAAAGTGAAGCAGGAGCCAACTACGGACGGTGGCGCACACACGCAGATATGAGCGCAAGGGACGAACATATGCAAATATGCTAGTCTGTCAGAAAAAATCTAAGAAAGCAAACGGAAGTTTATTTGAAGTTGCCTAACAGGGGGACTAGCAACTGGAATGGGCACAGATTTGAGCATAGAGAGTGAAGTGGCAGTCAAGTGCAAGCAGGCAACATCAGAAGACGACAGCAAAGGCAAAAGTAAAACAAACAAGCGAATAAAGCAAAGGTCCTGACAAACAACAGGAAGACAAAATCAAGCAGCAGTAGCAGTGGCAGCAGCAGGCAAAAGCAAAAAATGTATATACATATTATATATTTGTTAGCCAAGGAGTAAGAGGGCTGTTGGTCTGCTCTAGTCGTGCAGTAGTTATAACATTTGAACTTGTAACCTCACCAAGTCAAAAGGTGAAAGCAAGCGGAAGAGCGAATCTTGAAGGGCTGTTCGGCTACTTGGCTGCTGGGCTGCTGGGCTGTTGGGCTATTGGGGTGATGGGCAGCGACAGCGCCGAATGCCAAAACGTGTTCAAGTTCATATGCCAAGACAGTCAGTCAGCCAGTTCAGTCATTGGCCCCGACAAGGACCGACATCCTGATGATTGTAGCAGTAGGCTGCCTGTCAGAGCCATTCGGAACATTTGAAGGAAGTCGACATATTTAATTCAAAAAGAAAAATAACCAAAATTTCGGAGTGTAAATAAAACAAACAACATGGCAAACACAAAGCTAAAATCAATACAAATTAAACAGCGCACCCAGCTCACAGACAGGCCTAAGACCAAGGCCAAAACCAAGATCAGGACCAAGACTAAGATGATCCGACCAAAAATCTCATTCAAGGCAGTTGATATAAAACAACCCAGTCCCAAAATAATTCCAAATCTTCGACCGCAGACAGTCCATTTGAAGCTCAAGCGAAGATCTCTGTTGATGCGCAAAGCAATGCAGCCACTGCTTCCGCCGCAGGGTAAGTCCAAGCAAAAGGCGAAAGTGGGCCTGACAAAGCGCAAAGAGCTCAAAGTTAAGTCCTCGACAAACGCGACAATTGTAATTGTCAAGAATTCTGAGCACCGCAGCCATCAGCTGTTAAGCTTAGCACAGAAGCGCAGGGTGAGTAGTGCCAATAACCAGTTGCCAAAACAGAAGACAAGTTATCAGAAGCCAGCTCGCTTACCGGGCGGGGCTGAGGACGGTTACAACAAGGGACAACAGATCAAAGTGCCCAGACGACAACCGAACTTGATGCCGCCGCCGACGCCGCCGCCGCAGAGTCTGCTACCCCATTTGGGTAGTGGCGTTCAGAAAGAAGCATATGGCACCTTTAGCTATAAGGGTGCCCAATCCCCCAGATTAATCCAGAAGAATGAGGAGCTTGTGGTGCCCCTGAGCAGTCGACTGCCCATCATTGATTTCATTTCCACTGATGAATTTGAGAGGTTGCACAGTTTCAGAATGAAGCACAGGAAGCGATTGACAATCGATGGAAAGCCTGGCGATAATCTAAGAACAAAGAAGTTTTAGCGATACGCATCGATGAATTGGCGGACATAAGTTGTTTATGTTTTATGCGACTCTACGTGAATTCTATGTACCGCGGTAAAATTTTTAGTCACTAGTTTTAAAATACATAGTCAGCTCCAAGTTAACTAGCATAACACCCATCACGTTTTCCTTACACTAGAACTGTTTGGCGAACCAATATCTGTCCAAAGCAAATAACGCGTAGTCAATAATAGCAAACAAAATCAATGCGGAATTGCGGCTGTGAAATAGATAGAGGCGAGAAACGAATGAGAAGTGGCAAAGGACAAATACGGTGTAGCTAGAAGTGAGTAGCAAAGATCGATTAGCGAGTAGTCAGAAGCAAGCAGCCCGTAGCGAGTAGTAGAGTAGTAGAGTAGTAGAGTAGTAGAGTAGTAGAGTAGTAGAGTAGTAGAGTAGTAGAGTAGTAGAGTAGTAGAGTAGTAGAGTAGTAGAGTAGTAGAGTAGTAGAGTAGTAGAGTAGTAGAGTAGTAGAGTAGTAGAGTAGTAGAGTAGTAGAGTAGTAGAGTAGTAGAGTAGTAGAGTAGTAGAGTAGTAGAGTAGTAGAGTAGTAGAGTAGTAGAGTAGTAGAGTAGTAGAGTAGTAGAGTAGTAGAGTAGTAGAGTAGTAGAGTAGTAGAGTAGTAGAGTAGTAGAGTAGTAGAGTAGTAGAGTAGTAGAGTAGTAGAGTAGTAGAGTAGTAGAGTAGTAGAGTAGTAGAGTAGTAGAGTAGTAGAGTAGTAGAGTAGTAGAGTAGTAGAGTAGTAGAGTAGTAGAGTAGTAGAGTAGTAGAGTAGTAGAGTAGTAGAGTAGTAGAGTAGTAGAGTAGTAGAGTAGTAGAGTAGTAGAGTAGTAGAGTAGTAGAGTAGTAGAGTAGTAGAGTAGTAGAGTAGTAGAGTAGTAGAGTAGTAGAGTAGTAGAGTAGTAGGAAAGTAGTAGAGTAGTAGGAAAGTAGGAAAGTAGTAGAAGAGTAGTAGAAGAGTAGTAGAAGAGTAGTAGAAGAGTAGTAGAAGAGTAGTAGAAGAGTAGTAGAAGAGTAGTAGGAGAGTAGTAGGAGAGTAGTAGGAGAGTAGTAGGAGAGTAGTAGGAGAGTAGTAGGAGAGTAGTAGGAGAGTAGTAGGAGAGTAGTAGGAGAGTAGTAGGAGAGTAGTAGGAGAGTAGTAGAAGAGTATTAGGAGAGTAGTAGGAGAGTAGTAGGAGAGTAGTAGGAGAGTAGTAGGAGAGTAGTAGGAGAGTAGTAGGAGAGTAGTAGGAGAGTAGTAGGAGAGTAGTAGGAGAGTAGTAGGAGAGTAGTAGGAGAGTAGTAGGAGAGTAGTAGGAGAGTAGTAGGAGAGTAGTAGGAGAGTAGTACGAGAGTAGGAGAGTAGCGTGTAACGAGTAACGACTAACGACTAACGACTAACGACTAACGACTAACGACTAACGAATAGCGAATAGCGAATAACCAATAACGAGTAACGAATAACGATTAACAAGTAACGAATAACGAGTAACGAATAACGATTAACAAGTAACGAATAACGAGTAACGAATAACGAGTAGAGAATAATAAATTGCAAGTAGCACATAACGAGAAGCCAGCAGTGATAAGCAAGTAACGAATACCAAGAAGACGACTAGAGAGATAAGGCGAATAAGTGAGAATAACAAAAAGCTAGCAGGGAATATATTAATGAATTTATCAAGAAATATAATAGGAAGTGAGAAACAGTGGTTGAGTATTCACTTCGAAGAACTAACAGTACATGACCAGGAGGAATAGACAAGTGACAATATAATCGAAAGTTCCAAGAATAATGAAGTAGCCAAAAATAAAAGATGACGAGTCAACAAAAGCGAAGAGAAACAACGAAAAGAAGCAAAATAAGATGATAGAGATAATTCTGGATTATTATTTCCTGATCTTGCCTGGCATATTAAAAGCATGAAATATAGGAAGGAACCAAATGAGAGAGAGAGAGAGAGGGAGAGAGAGAACTAGGAAGCGAAGAAATAGTCAAATGAAAATGTGGTTATAGGAAAGCAAACTGGAGCAACAGAACTTTTGCGCAAATTATCTGCGTCTCGTTTATTTCGCGCAAACAAATCGCAAAAGTTTTGCAGACGTCGAGCGTCGAGCCGTCGACCCAACGACTTGTCTCGCACTGGAGCGGAACTTAACGGAACGGAATGCCTGATCTGGTAGTGGCCCCGACAACTGGCGTGACATGGCCCTGGCCTACCCTGGCCTAATGCGATGTGGTGTGTTTGAAACTTTTGCCGCTTTGCCTTCTTTGCTGGGACAAAAGTTTTGGCTGCAAAATCGCAGCTTGGCGCACGGGCATCTTGCAGCAATTTACGGCTTTTCCTTCGGCCCGGCTAACAATTTCAAATGCAGATGGAAATGGAGACGAATATGGAGTTAGAGTTGGAGTTGGAGATGGCGATGGCAATGGCGATGGCTATGGCAATGGCGATGGCAATAGAGACGCTGGCAATTGAAGCAACGCGCCAAGGAATGCGGTATGTATTTGTTGTTTTTGCTCTTGTGAATTTTTTGGGCTTATTTTAATTTTCGCTGCTGTTGAAGAATTTGCATTTGGGGTAACTTAGCAACGACGACGACTGCGGCTTTTAACCGCAAACCAAACGGAAATTGAGATTCATTTAATTCATTGTGCGCCCGACAAGGGGCAACGGGTTAAACGTTCAGCGACGACGCTGCGTTGACAGCACTTGGGCCATAGCATAATCAGCAGCAGAAGCAGCAGACGCAGCAGCAGGACCAGTACCAACAACGTCAGCAACATTTAAATGACTGCGGCTCCCGTCAGCGGCAACGCCTTGCTAATATTTATGCTCCAAGCCTTATAATCGAGTGGCGGCGGCAATGGCTAACAGCCAGTGGAACGACCAAGTGCACTTCTTGCCCAGAAATGCTTTGATTGCCTTCAAGTTTGCCAAGGAAGAAATCGGACGGACAGAAACAGGACAACATAAGATGCGAGAGCGAGAAAGTATAGGGGAAGAATAAAGTACGATTATAAGAGCAGTCGATGCCCGTCTGAAATAGCATTGGATTGCAAACTTCAGCAATAAAGTTGAGTGGATGAAAACCCTCATCAGTGGAAACGAGTTTGGATACTATCCAATCTCATTACCCGTTATATCCAGTTTAAAGTTACTCTAATGGGGCGGAATTGGCTTAGATTAAGTTGGTTGAGTCCAGCTGAACTTAATCCTGGCTCAAGATCTTTTCACATTTCCGTATGCATTTCCAAGCTGACAATAAATAACTAAATTATTTTCAGAGCTAGTGATATTACCATTCCAAAATAAGTAGACAAAGATTGGGTTTTTGCTTCATACAGCAATCATGTAACCCTGTAATTGTATGCAACGCATTTAAATAAGCAGTAATCCATTTTAAGGGGTTTCAAGTCTTAGGAACATAACTCTATTAATAGCAACAAAGCACAGTTGTTGTATTATTTTTAGGGACTTCTGGGTATATTCCACAAAAAGAGTTGTTCGCTCCTATTACATGCCGACATCTCTATACTGGTATGACACTGTTCATCAGGTCTGAAGGCTGCTTTACGTAATGACACTGTAAGAACTACGCATAGGAGAATTCGAACATTATCAAAGAGCATAGACGATTCGTATGCTTCTATCAAGCTTTCATTGTCAATTTAGTTCAGTAGTTGGGTTGCTGGGTGTTGGGTGTCACCTTTCTCCTGGTTGGCCAATGCCGCTGATGACCGTTTGTCGGCTACTCTATACTGGACCCATTCCCAGGGTATTTTCAGTGACTTGCTGCTGGCTGCACCTTTAAACTACATGGTGTGCAAATTTGATTTTCGCACGATTTCATTTCGAGTCTTGCATAAATTAAACTTTGGACAATTCTGAAAATTTTACGGTCGTCTCGTCGCTTGCTGGAACCTATGTATGTATAAGAACTTGGCCAACGGGATTTGTATGTGGCCAATTGGCAAATAGGAAGAAACTTAATTATGCATGCAATGGCAAATAGCTGAGACATGCTCCTGCTAAGGGCGTAGAAGTGCCCGTTAGAGACTAGATATAAATATATATAGATGTGTGTGTGTGTGTGTGTGTCTATATGTGGGTATGAAAATGTAGCTCCAACCAGTTTTACCCAATTGATATACCAATTATGCAGCACAAGTGACACTCGTGTGTGCGTGTGTGTGCGTCGCAATTTGACCTGCTTATCGAACGCAATTACCTGGCACAGTTTCATGCATGCAGAAACGATGCCAACGTAACGTAGCACAGAATCGTGTCAAAGTTCACGGGAACAACTTTCCCTTAGCTGCCTCTGGCTCTGGCTATGACTATGGCTCTTTAGGCAATCACAGGACTTTTGTTAATTAGGCACAGCCGCATCTGGCCAATTGACCTACTTCATGTGCCCAGATCAACTTATTTGCTTTGCCCGAAAAACTATGATATTAAAAAACTAATGGAAAACTTGCTGCCAATACGAAATCGAAAGGCAGAGAGAGCAAAAATCCATAAAAAAAAAAAACAGACAAACATAATCAAGCCAAACAAAACAAAAAAATTAAATGCCCAAAAGTTAACCTCGACCCAGTGTGCAGTGGTTAAAGCTTCATTGGATTTGGATATACATACATATAGGGTATGTGTATTGGTGTGTATGTGTGTGTGTGATAGTTTTCGGGGCTGACGCTCCTCGGTTATCGCTATCGCAATTGCTATCCATTTCATTTACCGCAGGACAAATTTTTATTGCCGCCTGCGCTGACCCAAGCCTCAGCAAAAACAACAAGAACAAGAACAGTTTGGCATTGTTTTTAGCACAAATACACAACATACACACACACTCGTCCACTATGTACAAAATACATACACATAAAATTGCCGGAAAGTTGTTGCAATTGTCCTCATTTTCTTTCATTTAAGGACAATTTTTATTGTTGTTGCTCATATTGCCGGGCCTTGGCAGCGCCTACCACAACCCAGACATAGATATTATTTATATATACAAATATATATGTATATATGTAAATAACAACAATAAGAGCGAGTAGAACAACAAGTAGAACAAGCACCCTTCATGTCCCAACGTCCAATGTGACAGTCGTCAAGTGCATTGTGCACTTTGCCAAAAACAATTTCCATACTGCCCTCCATCAAGGGCACTTCACTTGTGTCTGAACAAGTCTTTGAGTGTGTTAATGTTTATGTGAATGTGTGTGTGTGTGTGCACATGTGTGTGTCTACGCATGTGCCACAAGTCAAAAGCATGTTTAATTATGTTGACATTGTTACTGAACAATTCATGAATGCAAAATAATTTCATTCCAGCTGCGGTCTAATTGAGAATTAATATTATCACGCTAAACGCTCGTCTATCCTGGTATTCAAATATATTCATATATTAAACTGAATGAAATATATATATATTTAATATTTATATATATATATATATATATATATATATATATATATATATATATATATATATATATATATATTCATTCATTCAAATGCGTGAATTGAATTGTGCTTGAATTATCAGCTGCTACATAAGCTCAAATTTGCCATTTTTTGGTGTGCAATGCAGTGGCGGTGTTGGTAGAGGCGGCCTCGTAAGCGGTTAGTCCCTGGGTTTCGAGCCTGGCGGCGAGGGACTTTTTCTTGTTCTTTTATTTTTATACCCTGATCCCATTGAAAATGAGAAATCAGGGTATAATGGTTTTGTGGAAATGTATGTAACAGTCTGTCCGTCCGTCTGTCCGTATGTGTGAAGACTTGAAATTTTTTATAGGTTCATGTATAGCACGTGCAGGTCAAGTATATTTAAAATATTCGATAACTATTCGCATTTAATTGTTATCGAATAAAAACATTATTGAAATGCAGTAAATAAATTATATCTCGAACGTCTTAAGAGCTAGAACCTCCAAATGTTGTATTTAGTTTTATGTATATCTTATGCAATTTTGATTTTTGTTGGATTTTTTGTTCCCGGCTCCAAATTTCCCCAATTTCTTAAAATTTAAGTTCAGTTGGAACTGGGGCCATTATGTGAAGGCGTTTGCATCTCAACCAAGCCAAATGGGATATGTAGATCATATGCTGAAAATTTCATTAAAATCCATTAAGTAAAACAGAAGTTATTAAACAAAACGTTTGGCCAATTTGCAAAAGCACATGTCAGCAGGGCCACGCGCACGCATTTTTCCTATACATGTGCACACATAAATTCAAATGCGTGTATTCTTTTCTATTCGAAGAATCGAAATTGCGCTTGAATGGTGCTGAATTATTAGCTGCTACTTATGTTCAAATTTTCAACTGCTCGTGTAAAAAGTGCAGTGGCTGCGTTGGTAGAGGCGGCGCTCATATGCAGATCGGTTCGGGGTTCGAGACCGGTGGAGATGGAATATTTTTTATTGTTTTATTTATTTATTTTTGTTAATTATGAAGTGGCTGTCTTGGTAGAGTTGGTGTATGGTGCGCAAACTATGCGGATTCGAATCCTGGTCTCGTAATGTCGTTTTTTATTTGTTTTCTTTTTTTTTAAATACTCGATACAAACTACGGAAAATATTAATAAAAGCAAAAGGGCAGGGATCAGGGTATCTCCTAGTCGGGCACCCCGACTAGAGCTTTCTTACTTGTTTTTAACTAATACTGTTGGAGTTCTCTATATTTATCAAAATTGTATATTTGTTGTACTCTAAGGTATTTAAAGGACATAATAATATAATTTCAAAAATGACATGGCTAATTTAGTTGGAAGATTAAACATAAGATCTCTGATTCACAGTTAAATGTCTGACAGGGTGACTAATTGATTGCCAGAAAGACTGATGGACTGGCTGACTGAGTGTGCAATTTTATTAGTGTCTTATTATTAGACAGATTAACTGAATCATTGCATGACTGAATACTTGAAATGCCAAAATTGAATAATAGACCACATAGTTTTTCATAGAATGATTGCCTCAGCCACGTCTGCCTCAAGAACAGGGTCCAAATAGCACACATATAGCCAGTGCAAGGCTCGCAGACTGCAGCTACTGATCGATACATAAAATGTTTCGTGGCAAGTAGCTTTATGTGCGTTGGCAGTCTAAAGCTATGAGGCATATTAAACAGGTAACTTCTCAACTACTTGTTGAACATTATTAACGACATTAAGTGAATGTGAAAAAGAAGAAGCCCATTTAGTTATAAACAATTAAGTGTTATAAGCAACCAAGTGTAGCATTTGTGGTAATGTAATGAGTGGCCAGATCTACGTGAACCTAATTCTTGTTCGATTTGGGATTGCGATTCGAAATGGATTTAGGATTGAGATTTATTTGTTCAATATAAATGCATATATATATATATATATATTTATATATATGCATTTATATTGAACAAATAAATCTCAATCCTAAATCCATTTCGAATCGCAATCCCAAATCGAACAAGAATTATATATATATATACAGATATTCATTCATTGGCAACAGCCAAAACAATGGCCAATCGCTTGGCATTAACCTAACCACGATTTGTGTGCAGTTGCCACTGTCTCTGTCTAGGCTAAATAGAAACCGCATAGTAAAAGACAAACAAAAACATATGGGGCTAGTGTCTGCGGCTACAATAACTGTGAAAATATTTTTTCAAGAATCGGCAAACAATTCCAAAGACAGAGCCAGCAGTGTCAGTGGCACCAACGGCAGCAGTGGAAGCAGTGGCAACAATAACAACAACAAAACGTTGTTTTCCGCTTAAGCGCATCGTTAAGATTGCAACGACTCTGACTTCGCCCATCTACCGACTCCCCAGTCAACCATCTCCTAGGGCCAAGGCAGCAGCAAACCGGGCAAACTCCGTTGCTGCTCTGTGTTTGTTTGTCTTGTATTTTGCCGCACACAATTTTCGCTGAAATAACAACAACAGCGGACGCAAGCAGCACGAGTGAAAATGAAACAAGCACAGTAAGTACACGACTGGCGTACACCCTGGACATTGAGTGAAGTGATTGTAGCCTGGTAGTTTCAAATTCCGCGGTCTTGAGCTGATATTTAATAAATATATAATATACTGAGAGATTGAAGGACATGTATATGAAACTGGATGTCTTCAAGCCTTCTTCAAGCAATATTTCGTAATTCGTAATATATATATATACATATATTATTTTTTTAAATTCAACTAAAATTCATTCAAAAGAAAGATACAGACTGACATCTATATACTCTCTCTCACGTACATATATGGGAATTTGCAAAAATGCAACAACGAACCACTGATGCCAAGCGGCTAAGCAGCCAAAGGCAACACAGGAAGACAACAAAAACAAAAACAGAACAGAAATGTGCACATGCTTCGGTGCTTGAAGTGCGCTATTTTGCACCTATGGGGATTTTGTGTCCCTCGCACATGCAAAACATGAAAATCCATTCGAAATCAGTCAACGCGCTAAGGCTTTCATTCAGTTAGAAGGCCTGCCAGATAGTAGACGACCGAAGGCAGCGAGAAGCAGGAGCAAGGGGTGCATGGTGGGCTGCTTGGTTGCCCGGGCTGTGGCTTCATTTGTGCAGTGAGCCGAGCGCCGAAAAGCAGGCAATAGAAAATATTACAGCGGCGGTAACTGCGAATGTGTGTGTGTTCAAGTGAAGCTTGAAGCGGAAGTGCGGCTTGATTTACTCAACTCGTTTTGCTTGCTCGTTTATTTCCGACTGCACATATTTTGCTGCAGTTGCCATTCCCTGCATTCTTCTCTTTTCATTTTTTTTCTGTTTAATCCTTTTTATCCCAATGGCCCGAGTTGCTCTTCCTGTTGCTGTTCCCTTAAATATTTATTAGCCTTAAAACCAAAATACTTTTTCAGCAACTGCAAGTTAAAGACTTAAGCTGATCCGATCTATGTGGTCTGGGCTCAAACCAAATGGCTCGGAAATCGAAATGACGCGCTACACCCAAACGCAAAATAAAAAAAACCTTGGCCATGTTTATTAAAGCATTTCTTACGCATCATTTGTTGCCCTATTCATGTCTCTGTCCCAACCGTAGTCCCAGTCCTAGTCCGAGTCCCAGTTAGAGACCGAGTGCGCGTCCGTGTCCGAATCCCAGTCCGCAATCTAAACTAGCAAAAAGTACAAACAGGACATGACATGCAGAACACGATTGCAAATCAAGTTGGCCCAAGTCGCTTTTGCCCAGCTCTCGCTATGGGGCAAACATAATGAAAACGCATCTGCAACTTTGCTTCAAATGAAACTTGTCTGATGCCATTTACAAATTTCTGTTCTACTCTTCCAGTTACCAGTTGCCATTCCTTTTTAAATTGAAGACCGAATTTGCTGTCTGCAACATATCTTTACTGCGCTTGACTGTAGATAAAAGGGTATTATATAAGACAAAACATTATTAGACAATAATATAGCTCCAATACATATTACAATATCACTCGAATCAGAAAGTATGCCTTAAAGGCTTCACTTTAGGTAGAGAATCAAAGTTTGGAAAACTTAGATATAACATATACATAACATAACAAATAACAAAGGAATAGAACATCTATTGAATGCTCGTTGTGAACAACTCTGTAAGCAAATAATACCAATTTGAATCTGTATTAAAAGAGGTCAAACTGTTTAATGATGCCCCATATGGTAGTTGCAATTAGTTATTGGCCATTGGCCATTTGCAGCTGATGCCGAAGCAGCTGTTGCCCAAAGTGCATAACTGAGCCAACATGACGTATGAGTTATATAGTTGCAAGTAATTTGCTATCCGAGTGTGTATATGCCTGAGTGTGAGTACCATTTGAAGTTGGCAGAAGTTGGACCTTGTTTTATTTTCCAAAAAGGACAGTAATACTTGAATTCTGTTTAAATTAATTCCATTTGTGCAAAGACTGGGTCCATCAATTAAAAGACATTTCAACTGTCTTACAAGAACTTCTTGGATTTTTAGCTTTAAATATATTTTTACATATAGATCAGTACTATCATAAACGCAAAAAAGTAGCCATGTCTAATCCCTATTAGTGTGCCAAAGTTCAGCTGTGCTGGACGGGAGTCAGCCCACGGGCACGTTTTCACCCATGGAATTGCCAGTCAATGGGCACGTAATACAATTAGACGAAATCTTTTTGCTTTGGAAAACAATCGGATATCGATCAGGGCAACTAAATGAAACAAATGCCCAATGCTTGATTGAGGATTGGCTTTGCTCCGAACTCGTTTGCTCGCAAAATCATTGCAGAACAACAGAAGAAGAAATCAAGTAAATCGACAAATTAATTGTTCAACCAAACAGCGCACAGAAGGCTGAGGATACACACACGATGTGCTGGGTCAATGGACGGCACAAATAATAATTGAAGACTAAGGAAAGAAACGAATGTAAGCGTTGAGAAGGATAAAAAAAGAAGTCACTAAGCTATTTTACAAACGTTCCCACTCACACTTTCTCTTCTATACTATATCTGTCTCTCTCTCTCTCTCTCTCTCTCTCTCACACACACACAGGCCGGGTGCCACAAATAAAGGCATGAAAGTCAAAGACAACTAAAAGATCTTTGCCGTCGTTTTCATTTCCAATTCGCTGCTTTCCACATGCAATAAAATATTGAGCCAACGTTGCCAGACTAACAAAGTCGTCACAGCTTGAGTGTTAGACATTTATTTCTTTCTCCTCGCCCATTTTCTTAAGGTCTGTTTTGTTTGAACAATTAGCAGTGTTTTGGTGACTCGTAAACTCAATTGATATACTCAGCTGCCTTCTCGTGGCATATTCTTAACCATAAATTGTTGTTTTTATGTGCCTAAATGGCAGCACTTACAGAACTTTGGCCCCAAGGCATTCGCCCGCAAAAGTAGGCAACAGTTTTATTTATTTTTTTAATACCCTACAGTAAGGCATTAATGAAGTAGTTTCTTTTCTGTATATAAAAAGAGCTCTTATTTTAGTCTTAATTGATGTCATAAGCGTTTCACAGATTATTTGTAGTTTTAGCTTGTGCTATCTAAATGAAATTCAGCTCTAACTAATAGAAAACGTTTAGAACTTGACTTGAGCAATAGTAACTACATTTCTTGTTTCAGATCAATTTGCATAATTTGTAACAATGTAACAAAGAATGGTTGAGTCGAGTCTGTTCGACTAGGAGATACCCTGAATAGTGCGAAGAGCCAATAGTTCAATCATTTCGCCTAAGCATGTCCCTATTATTTAAAATATAAATAAATAATATAATACAATCGATAATAATGCAATGGTTTGAGTTATCTCTGATTCATCGGGTTCAGTGTATACTGGTTGCTATGCGAAAACATTTTCCAGGGTATCATTGAATGGGGCAATGCCTGCTGCGCCACACTATATAACATTTGTTTTCGACGTGTTTTGCGAATTGGTAAATGCTTCAATTAAATTTGATTTGTTCCACCACATACCCTAAGTCACACACCCACGCCCACACCCAGACATAGACACAAACACACAGTGTGACAGCATGGGCAATTTGATAAGCTCAATTGTCGGTGCCGCTTGCCGCTTGCCGCTCGGGTCCTTTTTGCCTCCATCTGGCCTTTACCCATCATTAGTTTCGTACTTTGTGCGCTTTTTGCTCGTCGCTAGCCGCAAATTCACTGCATGACTATAGTTACATGTGTGTGTGTGTCTGTGTGTGTGTGTGTCTGTGTGTAAACGATTTGATAACCAAAAGCAGCCGCACATCGACAGCTCAGCTGGGCTTCAATTTGAACTCGAAGTGCTGCCTCCTGTGTCCCAAACTGGTCCATTGCCTGGAAATGACATTTTCACATCATTTGCTGATGTGGCAAATGTGTGCGAGACGCGCGCGCGCACGTATGTGTAGATGTGAGGATGAGTGTGGGTGTGTGTTTGACAGTGTGTGTCTCGTAATAGAACTCAAATTCACTTCATTTCATCGCTCGCTGTAAACCAAAGCCAAAGAACGATGTGAATATCGCCGTGGCTCGTGTGTTTGGCAATTGGGCAGCTGCTCTGCCCTTTCTGTCAGCAGAGATGCTTTGGTCATTTCCGCTGGGAAATTTGGTATATCTGAACGCTGCCAGGTGCTGCAGCACCTTCTCGTATAGACGAGGCGACCATCATAATGTCATTGAATTGAACCTCGTCTGCATTTAGATCCAACTCCATCTGAGCTTAGCTCCGCTAAGCCTCATCGTCCATTTTGTCCAACATTTTCAGCAAGAAATTAAAACTGAAGTTTGAATATCCGAATGCAACTGAATTCAGTTCGTCACATTCAAGTGCTTCAGTAAAGTTTTATTTACATTTCCCACACATTATCATTATACGTTATTCATTATTCATTTCATTATTCGAGCTAGCACAGAAGTTTACCTTTTCCAAAAATACCAACTATATTTCTATTTAAAAGTTTCAAACAACTATTTTTGTGTCATAGGTCAATAGCAACGGAAATTCAACTTGAAAAGTCCGTTTTCTTGTGCTACACACGTCAGTCCTCAACCAGTCAATCAAACAGCTATACTCGTCTTAAATATATTGAATTTTTGAAGCATGTTTTATACGTACTGTTTATATCCACTGGCTGTCAGTTAATAAGTGCCTATACAATGCGCACAATCAGTGAGTCAGTCAATCCGTCAATTAGTCAATTTAGCCAATCCAACAGTGTTGTTCAATTATAAAGCTATTGCCTCATTGGCTATTTGTTTAAGGACAGCATATTCTACACACGGTCCGTCACTCAGTTAATCAAGCAGTTGCCTTTTATCCCTTAAATAACATATCATTGAGTGTTCGTATGTAGGACCATTTACTATACACTGTCCGTCAGCCAGTAAATCAGGTAACAGTCATTGGATGTTTTAGAGGAACTCTTGTTTTCTTATCACACACTCACACACATACAAACACATTCGTTTAATATTTAGTCTTTCGCTGACTTAACGATTTTCATTTTGCACAGCGAATCTTTGAAAGAATCATTTACTTTAAAATTTTGCGTTGTTTTCTGTTAGTGAAACCTTTAGCCCTGTCTTTGGCATTCGCTTCTTTTTGCCTTGCCATGCTTCTTTCAGCTGTTTCCCTTTATCGTACGCGTCATCGTTTTGTTGCATTTGAAGTGAAAGGTTTTTTATCTTTCTTTTCATTTTTGTTCTTGTCCTTTCGTTTTTAATACCCTGAACCCATTGAAAAGGGGAAATCCGGGTATAATGGTTTTGATCAGGACAAAGGACTGAGTCGATCTAGCCATGCCAGTCCGTTTGTTTATCCGTCCGTATGAAAGTAGCAACCTCGTAAGCCACAAAAGCTACACACTCGAAATATTAAATGTATATTCGAGTATACCATAAGCAGTATTAGGTTATCATATTTTATCTCGATCAAAATTGAAAATCTAGCTTGAATACCGTGTAAGCTTCTGTGATAAATACAAAGATTTTTAATATTATGGATTTTGGATGTCTCCCCCCTTCCGTATTTCAAATGCTAGAGACCTGTGCTTGACAAATAAAGGTATCTGAATGCCATAATTATGCCCAAAACATTTGATAAGCAGAAAAGTTAGTCAACAATTAAGCTTACATAGTCCCAGTGCAGCCGATGCGCAGTAAACAGATCTCATGCTTGTTATATTGTTGGTGATGTATGTATGAAAGACTCATAGAATGATTGAAACATCAGCTCTTTGCAGGGTTCAGGGTATCTTCAAGTCGAGCTATCCCGACTAGTGCACTCTTGTTTCAGCTGCTTTTTTTGGCTAATGCATTTTTCGGTGCTGCCGTCAACGGCTACTGAAGCCTCTGGCGCCCCTCGCTGAAGGCTGTAGAGGCTGTCGTCATTGCTGATGGATATTTGGTCGTTATTGTGACTATCCACCAGCCCCAATCCCCAATCCCCAGTCCCCCACCCTCTCTCCCTTCCTCTATGCTCTTCTTTTGCTGCAGTTGTTGCTTTCCTTGACGCTGTACTTAAAAAATCATTTCTTACGCTGACACAGCGCTTAAATGGTTTCTCCCTCCTAGTTGTTGTTGTTGTGTTTTTTCTCTCATGCTCTCTCTCTTTCTCTTTCTCATTCTCAATCTCATTCTCATTCTCTTTCTTCTTTATTGCTTAACTTTTTTAAGCATTGCGTAAAATTCGTTCTTAGACTTTCGTTGAGTTTCTTAATTTGTCTACTTCAACGCTTCGTTTGCTTGTCCCTGCTCCATTTTAATTTGACTTCTTTTATTAATTCTTTTATTGTCATTCATTATCCTTTGCTTTAATTAACTGCTCACTATGCAATTCCCTTGATTAGCAAATCACTCTGTCCCTCTCAGAAGTTCTCTCTTTTATTGTTTTCCTTAAGCTTTTCCGATTGAATTTTGTTCGGTTCGTGTTTAGTTTTTTAAATTTCTTTCACATTTTACATTTGCTTTCATCTTTTTTTTTTGTGGCTAGATTATGCATTACTAATTACCTTAGTTCTTAACTATCTTTTGTCTCTTATCTCACAAAACTCTTCAAGATTATTTATCATTTAAGAATTCAAAAGATCTAATCTATACTTGAATTGATTCCTCCTTTATAGAACTGCTCAATTCGCTGTCCATAGGGTTTACCACTGTAATTTCATTGCAACTGTCCTGCCATTGCCATCTTCTTTTGGCTGCCATCACATATTTCTCTTTAATTTACCTCGAGCGTTCCTGAGTCTAATACGAGTACAAGAGAGTCAACAAAAAAGAAACTTTAAGTCATAACTTACAAGCCACGCCTTCAGTCAGCTGCTAGGATTATGCCAAGACTCTCTCTCTCACTCCCTCTCTATTAGTATATCTATCACTCTCGCTCTTGACCAGTGCCAGAATATTAATCTTGGCCAAGTTAAAAGCAAAACACTTGCGCCCACTGCGTTATATTGTTCTTCTTGACGCTGTCGCTGATGCCGTTGCTGTTGTTGGCCGCAGCTGCCAAGAGTGCGGCAAAAGTCCAAGTCCAAGTCTTCGTCTTAGTCCAAGTGCCCACTGGCGCCTGTCAACGGCCACCAAATGGCAGCCAACTTCAACAGCTCGACGAGAGCAAAAAAATAAAAGAAAAGAAAGAAAGCGACTAAAGCGTAATCACAGGCATCGTTTGCGACTGCCACTGTTACTGCTGCTGCTGCTGCTGCTGCTGCTGCTTGTTGTGCCCTGTTTACCTCTGCTACCCCGCCTCCTCTCTCTTGTAGTGGTCGCCGCTGTCTTAACATTTAAGTGTGCCGGCATTAAGCTATTAGCATAATTTTTGTGCATTATCATTTCAACTCTCAAGTAGCAAAAACACAATTTCTATACGTACATAAAATATGCCAAAAAAGAAAGAACAGCAAAATATAAAAAATAAACCCCAGATGATTCCATTTATCATTGACATATTTGTTGCTGCTTCTTTTCGCATTACACATTCACTCTTACCCGAAAAAAGCTAACCGAAAAAGTTTTCCTTTATCAACCAGGTAAGAGAATGACTGCACTCACCTGCAATGAAATTTAAAAGAGAACAAGCTTTGAAAATGCGAAAACACACGCTTGTTGTTGTTGTTGTTGCTGTTGGCAAATGAAAATCCAGTAATATTAAATACACTAATGCATATACCAAACAAATATAACTATCCCAATCATCTATATAAATAAAAAAATGATCCTACTGTTAAATTTGTACAAGCAACTATATGCAACGTCACTAAGAGTAGAATAGCTTTTGGAATTTGGAATGTATATCAAATTAACATTTTATATAAACCATTTTATATTCAACGATCTATATCTACATTTTTGCAATCAGCTATGTTAATGGACATGTACTCAGCAATGAAATTTCATATCTATAAAATATTTAACCTGCTGTTAAATTTGTACAAGCAACTTCACTGAGGGTAGAGAAGAGAATTAAATGAACATTCCATATAAACTATTTTATATTCAACGATCTGGCGAAAGAATAGCTTTAAGAATTTGTCGAGAAATCAAATTCAAAATTCATGCGAATTATTAAAATGTAGATTCGTAGATTCTATTTGAGATCTATCCTTTTGGTAGCTGGGAGTAGATATTTTTTTACTTTTTTAAATGAAATTCGCCTTTGACTTATTTGAAAATATAAAGTTAATTTCATAATAGAATGAGATTTCGTTTTGAGCTTTGATGTTTGCATTTGGCCACTTTCGGATTTATTTTTGCCATCCGCACTGTAAATATTTATAAACCTTATCTCCGCTTTGTGCGAATTGGGTTTTTGCGCCTGTTGTGCCATTCGAAAAATGTCATTAAATTTTTAATTTTTAAAATGGAAGCCAAATGCAGCAATTGCAATTCTTTCTGCATTTTTTCTTCATTTTACATTCAGTTTATTTATTTAGTTCTATTTGTGTTGTTCTTTTTCGTTTGGTGTGTGTGTGTGTGTGCGTGTGTTTGAGTGTGTGTGTGTCTGTAGCTTTTATCTTGTGTTGAGGCAGGCACAATGCAGTTGAGCGTCAGATTGAGGTGGCGCCAACATTTGATTGCCCCGACCAGAATGGAAACAACTCCGACTGCAACTCGCACAGCAACCTGTTCGACTGTTCTTTGGGATATTCGGTACGGCAAGTTTCTTGGACTTGGGCAGACAGCCACTAAGCCAGCCTCAGCCAGCCGCCACATAGCCACACACACACACACACACCCGCACATACGCAAACACACATACACACAAACACATAGTAGTTGGCCAAAAATAAGTTGGCCAGCTAGTTCTGTTTAAGCCGCAAAAAGCGTACCACAATCACTCGTGGCTTGGGCCAACTAATCCGACTCGAAAATTTATTTGCTTAATTTCATTTTGCTGTTGGGCGAGAGAGACAGAGTAGTAGCTGTGTCTTGCGGGTGTGCGATAATCCTGGCAATAAGCTCTCCACATTTGCCACATTCATTGGCAGCTTCTCCGATGCCCAACCGGACACAATCGGCAAATCATAAATCGCATGAAATTCGCTTTAATTACAATTCCCTACAGCTCTCAAGTTGGCCATTCCCGCCTCGCTATCAAGTAGCTGCGCATTATTTTTGATGAAAAGAAACACCCCAGCCCCAACAAAAGTTGGGTGAAATTCCTGCCTTCATTTCAATTAATTTCCGCGACATTGATGCGTCCTGTCGTCGTTCTTGTTGTCGTCTTGTAGTCGTCAGCTTGTGCAGAAATCCCACACAGTCTCTCCTTTCCTCTCTCGACCCTCTCCCCATTTTCCCTTTCGCTGTCACTCTCTCTCTCTCTCTCTCTCTCTCTCGCTCTCTCCCTCTCAATCTCTCTCTCTCTCTCTCTCTCTCTCTCTCTCTGTCTCTCTCACTGCCTTTCTCTATGCATAAGCATGTGCTCGCCTTTTTCCACAAAAAATAACCGTTTTGCATGCGCTTTTTAATTAATTTAAAGTTATTTTGCTTGACATCCTCGTCAAGCCAAACTGCCGCTTCCTTCTGCGCTACTCTACTCTGTTCGTCTCTCTAACGGTTCAGCATCGCCCGAATGTCCTGCGGCTGCTGCAGCGCTTGATTAAATCTGCCTGCATTGCGTTGAAATTGAAATCCGGCGCTGCTGTTGCTCAAACAATTTTATAAATAAATTTATCACATAGTCTCGCATAGCAGAGCCGTCAGCAGCAATATTAACTTCCTCTTCCAATTCAATTGTGCTTTTTGATGTGCCGAAACAAACAAACAAATAAAGCTCACACTCAAGAAGAGCTTGCCATTTAAATACATTATTTGATTGATGGACTGACCTGCCATCTGACGGAAAATCTCATAAGTCTCGACTGTTGACTAAACAAGTAAATGTTTACGCTCTAAGCTAATTTTCCCCAATTTCACCTGTATTTGATGCAAAATTCTTCAAAGCAACTTTATCATTCAGATATTTAGAAACAATCAATTTACGAATGTATTTAAAAAACAAAAATCTCTTTTGATAGGTATTTTTAGCTTTGTATAAACCGGGACTTGAAGGTTAATAAATATTTCAACGCTCAAAAATCTATTGCAACCTCAACTAACACAGGTATGAACGTTGAAGTCGGGCGCTACCGACTGCATAATACTCATTCACGGTCGAAGCGCTGCCAGCTGCAAAAGAAGATATTTTTTCCGATTGAACACGCCCTCAAGAGTCGTATATATATACCAAAATAGATCAATAGCTGGTCAACTGCAATTTAGTTCCATTTGTCAACCTGGATTGGATCTCAGCAATAACGTTCAAGCCAAATTTGGGGTTCTAGCTTTAAAAAATTAGAAAGCACCGTTTTATACGATTGTCAGATTGTCACTGTCAGACGAGGGTATGTATATTTCCAATTAGAAGTCTCTAGTTTCAATAGCTTCATACGGACGGATGGGCAGGAAGACGGATATTGCACAAAACCAATATACTCATTTCACTTCGTTGCAAACAGTGTAAACTATATATATACACAATCTGAAACATATGGCACATCCAGGCTCGTGAGTTACAAATTCGAGCTTGGAGTTTTACTTTCTTTAAGAAAACTTGGCAAACAGAACAAGCCCGTTAGAATCAATTCTGTGCCATTGATTAGGCAAATTCTAAAATTATCTTTAATTTTCAAGCTGAGACTCTTTTTGTTGCGTATAAAAACGAAATTTTCACATAACGGAGAGTTTATGACTCTTGCATTTGGGCCCCAAACAGCTTCTGTTGACTGTTTGCAAAGTTTAATTTTTGTTGTTGCAAGTTGCCGTTGTTGTTGTTGTTTTTGTTGTTGATGTTGTGCTGTGCACTTTTGCTGGCTGCTTTGTGTATTTGTTTGTTAGTCTGTTTGTTAAATGTCAACATGCAAAGCATATGAGCAGCTGACTGAAGTGCAATGTGCAGCCAAATGTGAGAACCTAGTCCTAGTCCCGTTGGCTTCGGCCTGTGCTTCGGCCTGTGCCTGTGCCTGTGCTTATGCCTGTGTCTGTACCTTTGCCCAGCCCTTGATTTGCCTTCATTAGCCTTTGGCAGTATGTCAGAGTCAGTGAGCGTGTGTCTCTGTGTATGTGTGTGTGAGAGCCAAACAAAGAGCCTTTTATATGTGCGCACTTATGTAACGCAAAGAACACGAAGAAGAAGCAACACCAGCAGCAGGCCATGTGGCATTGACTTTAGACTACTCGCGTGCCACACACACTCCACTCCAATCTCTAGTGCTCGTATTGATTGTGCCAAATGCTAGCCCAGACAGCGACTTGTTTTAATAACTGTCACTTGCTGCATGCAACTTTATGTAGCTGTGTCTCATTGTATCTTATTCATCTTTATAGACATGCCTAAGGCAAGCATATTAAAGTTGCAATAGCGGCAGCAGGAAAATTCAATTTTGGCTGCAACAGCGACTGCAGCGCTGCAACTGCAGATGGCAGTCATCAGGCATCAGACATCAGACATCAGACATCAGGCAACAGGCAACAAGACTCAAGTAACTGGATTCGGGCATTCAAAATTGCTTGTTGTTGCTGCCAGTTGGCATGTGTCAGTCATATGGCGCGGTGGGTGGTGTTGTGGCTGTGGTGACATATGGTTAGACGTTTTAAGAAGCCAAAGAAAATGCCGTTGACGGCACATGTTTAAACATAATAATTCTCAATTTCGTCAGCGATATCAATGGCAGCAGTAGCAGCAGCAGTAACATCAGTGGCAGTAGCAGAAACAGGAGCTAGTCCTGTCTGCTCACGCCACAGGAAAACCATGCAGAAAGATCAAAATAAACTAACATTTTTGCTGCTTCCTCCAACTTTACCGTTCTTTTTCCATTTTTGTGTGCAAAATTGAGCACACGAAAGGCAAAATAAGCCAAAAGCTAGAGAAAGAAGGAGAAAAAAGAAAAAAGAAAACAGAAAATAAGGCTCAAACGACATGCGGAAATCATGTCAGATGAGGCAGCAGCATCAGGGCCACAGAACAGTGAACAATCCAGCAAGGACTCGACTATCAGCTATCCTATAAAGAAATCCGTTCTATACTCAACAAAATAAAATATTTCAACTATCCATAATATTTAAGGTTTTAGTAGATATATTATATTATATTATCTGTATATAGGCTAGATAGATCAGGTAAGACAGGTTCAGATCACTTCTTATAACTTGTATAAAGAGTAACTCTATATAAAATGCCTTGTTCTATACCCGTTTCAATGGACTTATGAGTAGAGGCAAACGAAATACGGCACACACACATGCAGCTGTGCGAACAGATGGAGAAGCAACAAAAAATGTACGTGAAGACGGTGAAGGGGAGGGGTAGGGCGACGGCAACGCGAAATATGCAACTGCAAGTCGAACAATCTCATGTTAAAAGGAAGCGAAAAGAGTGGAACGGCAATGACGCGACGACATTAGAGCCTGCACAGTGGCATCAATGCCAGAAAACTACTTTCAATGATAATCAATAATTTATTATAAATAAGCTAAAGTATATTTTTTCAAATTATTATTCCCATTAAAAATGGGAATTCAGGCTATAATGATTTTGTTAAACTATATGTAAGAGGCAGATGAAGGCGCGGCAGACCCCACAAAGTATATATTCTTGATCAGGACGACTACCTAATCGCTTTATCCCTGTTTGTTTATCTGTCTTTCCCTATGTTTGAACGCGTCGATCTTAGCCCCTATAAAAATTAAAGACTTGCATTTGTAGCTTCCTATACAATACGTGAGCTAAAGTTTGCTATAAAAAATCAATGACTATTTCCATCATTATGTTATCGAATATATTATCGATTAAAACCATTGTTGAAATTCAGTTATTAAATTATATTTCGAACGAATTTGAGGTGACTACAAATTTTGCCGAAACAATTGGAAAATAGGGAAAATACTTTAAAACGCTGATCGAACAGATTGGAGCTGTCTTAGTTTTTCAATTTTATTATTAATTTACAAGCATTGTATATATAAAGACGTAAATAGAACGGGACTCTGGGAATCTCTTAGTCGGGCACCTTCGACTAGAGATTTCTTACTTGTTTTTTATAAGCTTATTTGAGAGACGGATGTCTCTATATATATTTTATCTCGCCAATTGTCGAATATTATTGAAATAAATAATAATATAAATAATAATGCAATTATTAATAGTTTATATTATGAGAATTTTTTATTGTATAAGTCTCGAGATACCTATGAATTTCAATAACAATTAGTGTACTCAAGTAGAAGTGAGCCTATGGTCTTTAATAGTAATTATGAGGTGCAATAAGGAAAAATTAAAAAGGCTATATAAGAAAACAAATTATCGATCAAGAAAAGAGGTGAAATATAAGAAGGAATTCAATAGATCTCGTATTATTCAAAGCTTAGCAGATTAGATTGCAGTTTGCTTCGATGTAATTTTGTTGTGAACCACTGTACCACAGCTGGCAGCTGCCATTGTCATTATTTTAGTGCAACGGCTGTAATGTTTTAAAGGAACGCGAGACACACAGGCGTAGCGATAAGGGCCAAAAGCGTTGCCATATCATTTTCCAATCGCCTGTATTAGAACGGAATGTCGGGGGGGCACGTGTTGAAGGAACGAAATAGACTAAAAAAAGAGTGCGGCAGATGATGCGATTAGACAATATACAAATCAACATGTCGAAATAATTAAATTCGACCTTTCAATCGTAGCATATTTCCCCCAATTTATATACTTGATGTATGTAACAGACAGAAAGAGAGAGACATAAGCATGTGTATCTATATATGAATTGCTTGGCATTGGCGCAACTATTGTCAACTCATTTGGGTTCGGTTTGGCCCAGTTTAAGATTTGATTTATTTCCAAAATTTTATTGCCATTGCGGGCGCTCGTGGCTCGACAAGCGCCAGGTGGGTCAGGACCAACAACAACAATAAATTACAACAAAAACAATGGCAATGCAACTATTTGCCTAACCCAATAACAACCCATCTCCACCTATGAAGCTATTGCTTTTTCGTCTCTTTTTTGGTAGCTGCCGCTGCGTTATTGGAAAAATCTCGCAGTCCGAGATGCATTTTCGGCATCACCCTCGCATTTGAATATGTCATGGCTGCTTTAGTCATTTCATGCCCTTCACTAAACTAAGCACTGAATGTATTACAAATCGACCGTTCTCCACATGCCATACACATATTTAAGCCCAAATTTACATATTGCCAGCTGAGCTTAAATATTGTTTGATATAAGCTACTAGTTAATATAACTATTCAAAAGGAATAAAAAATACAAATACTCAATATATACGAATCTCAAAATTTTTAACAAGATTTGCAGACTTCTAAGACAATTCATGCTTAACAAGCAAATTTGTCTCCCTTTCTCGACTTAAACTCCAAAGACCTTACATATCAAATTTGTCTTGAATCTGTAGATGAGGTCATATATATATACATATTTATATATAGAAATCCGGACGTCATTTCGGACCATACACAAAAGCTAATAGAAGCTCTTTTCATCTTAAGAACGAGTGTGTACACACAAGTACACACTTAATATCTGTCAGCAAATCCAATTTGCTTATTGAATAACGTTCATATATTTCACCTTTTCATTGGCGTCTGCGCCAAAAAGTATGCAACACGCTTTATCGCTCATACGAACCGTTGACCGCCTGCCACCCACCACTTGCAATCACTTGTGCATGTTTTTTGTGCTCAAATTTCCATGAGACTCGAATTAATTAATTGCTGCTGATACACTTGATGCATGCAGTTAATTCATATCCGTATCCGTATCCGTATCCGTATACAATTAAGGATAAATATATGAAAAATGGGTGTGGCAGGTTTAACCAATGCCACAAAGTAAAGTATTTTTCGCTCATTAGTTGCCCTGCGAGCGATGCATTCATGGCACACATTGACAACTGAGAGGTTGTCCAAACTAACTGAGCTTGCTGACTGACTGACTAATTATGATGCATTATATATTATAAATATAAAGTTTACTCATTTGCTGGAAATTAATATGTGAAGAAGGACCTCTTACAGACTAGAAGCTTGAGACGTGATTGAAAATTAATTACTTAATTTTATATAATTTTCTATCCAATAAAGCTCATTTTATTGATCTTAAAAAATGTAACTCTAAGAAATTACGCTTTAAAAGATATATGTGCATAGAGAACAAATTCTCCTCGAAATGTTCAGTCAGCAATTGATTTGCTTTATTATATTATATATAATTATATATTATATTATATATATGTTAATATTATATTATATTTCTATAATACAATGCTTAGAGATAGCCGATGATCTATTTATATAATATAAAATTTAATCTAAGTTTTAGTTGTTAATCAAAACATCAATAGCTTGTTAAGTTTACTAAGGATTCGTTTGAGGATCTATTTCCATTATCATTTGCTTATTTTATATTACTTATTGCAAATATTTTTTAAATTCTTATCCCTATAGCCTCATTTGTTGCTCACTTTCAGCTTCAGGGATCCCTGTTAATGAATAGTTGGCGCAACTTTTCGGATTTTTAGATTTTCATCTCCAGCTTAGAGCGCTAATTAGGCTTAAAGAAATGGAAAAAGTGCTGCTTGCGGAAAAGGTCAAAGCATAAATCAAGACGTGCTCCAATTCCAGGGACCAGCGACCGCGGTGGAGCGCTGCAATTGCATGAACCACCCGGGCGCGTTTCGAAGTGTGGCACAATAAATTAGTTGTTGCTGCTTCTCTTTTTATTATACCCTGAACCCATTGAAAATAGTAAATCAGGTTCTAATAGGTTTGTTAGAAAGTTTGTAACAGGCAGAAGGAAGCATGACAGAGCCCATAAGTATATTAATTCTCGATCAAGACGACGAGCTAGGCATGCCAGTCTGTCCATCCGTTCATCTGTCCGTCCGTCTGTTCGTCCGTATAAACGAGACCAATATTTCATAAGCCACAAAAGCGAAAGACTTCCTTATCTTGATAACTCATCCCAATGCTTTATTATCGATTAAAATCGAAAATTAAGCTTAGATGCCGTAAATATTGGAAACTTCAGGTATACCGTGTAGCTCCAGTGATGAATACGCAGATTTTGTATATTTTGGATTTTAGAGTTCGCTTTGCAGGGTCCAGGGTATATCCTAGTCAAGCCATCTCAACTAGAGCACACTAACTTGTTTTTTATATTTCTTTACATTTTGCCACTTTTTATTTGGAGGGTGCTGTGCGGCTGCAAACTAGATCTAAACGTATATTAGTCAACGCAGACGCTGTCTTTGACTGGCCCTGGCCTGGGACCGGGCCGAGAGCTGCCATGTGACACAATTTTGCAGCCTCGGTTGGTTTTGGTTTTGGTCAGGTCAGAAGGGATGGCAGCACGGATGCACAATGTATTTAAAGTGGAGCGAGTGCAAATAAAATTAAAAACAAGACGCGAAAAACAAAAATATGGCAACGCTGCGGCGCCGACCTCGTTTCGGTCTGGCCAATGGATAAACGAGTCGAGGCGCGACTTGTTTTTCCACTTTTGGACTCTGTCCGTCTCACTCTCTGTCTGTCTATCTCTCCATCTGTCCGCCTGTCCGTCTGACTGTCTGCCGCTGCCAACACTTGGCGACCTCTGCTGCTGGCGTTGCCATTTTGTCATTGTTTGCATTTGGCGCGCGCTTTTGTTTTATGCCCAGCTACAAAACAACAAAAAAAAGAAAAAGCGGGCAATCTGAATCAAGTAGAAAATGCTGCAGTCAATAGGGCGAAAAAGAGACAGAGGCAGATACACAGACAGAGACAGATACAAAGTAAGTAAGCTACACATAAGACGCCCAGCAGCCAGAAAGCAGGTAAATATTTTCTAAGCAACACAAATTGACTGAGTTAACAAATCGCATTAGAAATATTTAATAAAAGACATTAAAGATATTACAAATTATAAATCATATTAAATATACATATATTTGTTAAACAGATTTTCAATTTCATTAAGCACTTAAGTCCTTTCAAATGATCAAGAGAATTCAAAGTTATGAATACAATTTGCCGTACGTTCGACGTACTAACTCAGAGTCCGCAGCCACAATAGCCATACTAGAGCTTGCCAGATAGATTACAAAACTTTACGTTATTCGGTAACACTTTTAATACATTCGATAACATGAAGATCAGTTTCTGTTTGTTTGTAGTCCCGCATGTTGCCAAGTGTGAAAGAGATGGCTACTTAGCCCATTAGGACAGGATCGGTAGGACTGCCAATGAACAAAGCGTAGTGACCAGAGATTGGCATTCTGCACATGAACTTCGGTGTAAAAGACACGATCAGGTAGAAGTATAAATTAGGAAGGAAAGTGACCAAACTAGTCCAATCTCCCACAAATATACATATGTGTAGTTAAGCTATCTGGCAGTCCTACATCTCCTCAGCGAAATCCTCTTTGACGCCAATAGTTTACTTCGCAGCTGCCTTACAACCAAGATATATTCAATATGTACTTTTCATACTCATTTATTATACTGTCTAAATATTGGCTTTGAGTTTTTCATTTTTATTTTTCGACTGTAGAATCGCATTGGCGGATAAATTGAATTGTTCAATATTACTAATATAGTATTAATTGTGTGGCAGATAAAATGATTGTCGTTATATATGCAAAAGCGGCAAACCCCGATCATATATCCATTATATATCTATAAAAGCTTTTAATGACAAATAGAAATTTCGAGAAATAGTGTATACACATTGAAGTCTAATTTCGAATGTGTATATATTGATCATATGGAAAATCCCATTCGAGCAAGTAAATGGAATATCAATCAATATCATTTCTGATTGGAATGTTAAATTAACATCTACTTTTATAGTTACCAAATGTTGTTCGTTCTGTGTAACTGCAAATTGCATGTTTTGAAGCACATAATTAAGCATAATATGGAAATGCAATTGAATAGTTAATGGCCTAGAGATAGTTAATGGCCAAGAGAAGAAGTGTTGGTAAACGCATGCTTGAACGCTGTAAAGTGTTTCTTGGCATATTCTGGCGAGCTAATGCGGTCCAATGGAAATTGAATGCAGTTAAATGCTGCTATATCTGCAGCTGATGACGTTGATGTAGACGCAAGCGGAAGCTGTGCAAAATTTAAAACGGAAGTCAATTGTCAGGCAGCCAGCGCAATGGTTGACGCCGCCGTCGAGCCGGAAGCAGCAGCTGCGGCGCTGCCATTCGACGCCATTTTGGTTATAACCACTACACACACACGCGCGCACGTACACGCAGAAACGAGGGCTTATTTTTTTATGTTTTAATTTGGACTCCTCTTTTTCTTTTGTTTTTTTTTTATTGAGTTATTGGCGCATTCATTTGCCATACGCCACATGCAAGATTTATGCCCGCCATGTGTCATGTGGCTAAAACAAACAGCCAGCCAGACAGCTGACCAGAAAGCGGCCCCCAAATTGTTTAAAAGCACTGACAACAACAATACCTCCCAAATATGTTTCTCTACTCCTTCCTCTTATTTTCTCTCTCTCTCTCTGGCTTACTCTCTCACTCATTCACTCTCTCTCCCTCGCCACTGCCTTTGTATTATTGGAACATTTAATTTTTTGCATACGTAATTGAGTATACGGTCAACTGAGCAGCCAACAGTCTACGGTTATAGTCAGATATTCGGCGCGAAAATTTTCCACGATTTCATCTCTCGTTGCAACGTGTGAATAGTATTATGAAAAATTTCCGCCTATTGCCAATTTCAATCATATATCAAAATTCCAAAAAATTGCACTAAAATTGATTTATAATTAAAAAGTTGAATTAGCAAAGCAAATGAATTCGAACGTTGCATGAAATATTTTTGATTTTTTATTTTGATGAACCACAACCGAATGGTTACAACAATTATTTTGAGCTAACATAATATCATGAATCGTACTCCAAAACCCCAAAGTTTGGCTGGAAATTAACGAACTACGCAATTCCTATAATAAATGCACAGTCCATTTTTACAGTTGCCACATAGGAATTTGGGAATTCAAGTGCAATTAGCTTTGTTAAAATGTCATTAGAAGACCTGACGAAATACATTAAGCCTACATAATTAACACTGAATGAGCTGCTACATCGTAGAGCCACCTTTAGAGCAATCAGAGTAAATTCAATGCCGATCATTTCGTTGAAATTGTTCGAGAATCGAGTCAGCGATTCTCAAGGTATATTGAAATTGTTGTAGTTAGTGTCAAATAGCACTATTTCATAAGCGGACAGTTAGACAAGCAGGCAAACCTACACAAGTCATATTAACTTTGTAAATAATATAAGCTTTATAAACTATGTATATAATATATAGGCTATGTAAACTATATAAACTATATAAGCTACCTAGATTGAAGTAACTTTAATACGGGTTAGCTGAATAGAAATAATGCTTAATGCAGATTAGTTAAAGCTTTATGATTGACTGGAAATGTATGAAATGCTAAGATAAAATATTACAAAATATAAAATATTAAAAAATAAAAAAAACCAAAGTATATAAATTTAATTTGTATATTGAATATACGAAAGGACACTGAATATATTTTCTTACAGTTTTGTTTGTTTTTTTTTTTAATGGGTATTTGCTAAACGAACATTGTTAAAAAATACTCTAATTATCAAAACATATAGAAGTACGAATACATATGCATAGATATCTATATAACATGTATAATGAAATAAAACTAAATTAATAATTGCTAATTTTATTCAAGGTGCGAATAAATTAGGCATAAATAATATATAATCTATATATATATAATATATATACATATATATAATATAACTCAACTTATTTTATAAGTCAAGTCAATAGAATGAAAATAGACAGCCTAATGATGGGGATGTTGATAAATGCATTGTGTCAAGTTCTGCGAGTGCAAATTTTTAACTGAGTGTGGGTGTGTGAGTATGCAGGTGTGTATGGGAACTTGGCTGACAAATGATTTTTGCCGCAGTGTCTACATTTTTGCGCGTGTGTGCTTGCCGTGTTAAACCACAATTGAGCATAAATTTATATTTAATTATGAATAAATTTTGCAAACGCATTAAATTTCATATTTTCAACTCATCAACAGCAACGGCAACAGCAGCAACAACAACAGCTATAATAATAGTCAACGCCGCACGCGTGCCGTAAATCAACAGATAAACTATACACACACACACAAATAGGCATATATTTAAAGTATATACATATGTATGTATATATATATATATATATATATATATATATATATATATATATATATATGTACACATACATGTACATATAAATATATATATACATGCACATATGCAGATGTACTATGACTATAAACGCTGATTTTGGGCTCGACTCTGGCAGACTTCTGGCCCGGGCAATTCAACATTCGTTAAATGCACTGCAAAATTTATTTATGATGCCGCACAAACAATAAACAGCATCTGAATGGGTTGGGGTTGTTTTTGGAGCTGGGGCTGGGGCTGGTGTTTGGCGGCTGGGTGCTGGATGCTGAGGGTGGAGTGCGTGTACACTGAGTCAGCATTGATATTAAGTTTTTGTTTGGCTCGGCGCAGCCAGCATTTAATTGCACATCAAATGAACTTTAATTTCATTTTAATTGCTAAGCCGGTTTCTGATTTATTTTTGGAACAGCCAACCAAAGAAATAACAAAGCAATTACGACAGCATCATATACAAATTTATACGATTTGCCAAAAATTTTACCAAAAAAAAAATAACAAAAAAAAAAAAAAACAAAACAAGACAAAAATTAACTAATGAGCGGCACAATAAAATTCCCCCTCTTAGATAATTAGACATTTGTTGTGGCCCATAAAGAATGTTAATTCAATAACATTTGGGAGTTTAGCCATGGGCAGCTAAACATATATCTGTATGTACATACATATATATCAGTACATATACATAAAAATATTTGAGTACGAAATTATGCTCATAATTCATTTTCATATTCTATCTAATCAATTGATATGAGCAAGAACAGATCATTCAAGTTCGTAGCAAGCAAGAAGTTGCTCAATGACCTCAAAACTTCAGAAACTTTAAACTGACCAAATACGATTGATACTATTTTCAATAACTATATTTCAACAACCGATAACATTCAATTGCTGAAATATTGCATAGCTTTTCGATTTGATCCCCAATCATCAGTATTGAAAAAAATTATAAAATGAAAACTCAGTTTCTTATACACAACATAAATTTCCTTGGGAGTGTCAATCGTTATCATCGCAGGCGATTCTTCGCTCAAGTTTGAAAAGCTTGAGCATGATGCCAGTCTTCAAGCCAATATTACAGATATCAAGCCAATATTACAGATGGAGATGGTCAGGGCCACGTCCATAGTTTAAACTATCTAGCCAAAACCTAACGTAGATAATCGAGACGCCGTACGAACATTGCACATATTCAACTGAGCCATCCAAAAATAAGCTTATGGCTAGAAGCTTGAAGCACTGTTTCATATAAAATGGCATCGAAGTAGCCTCAAAGCAAGTTGTCAAGCAAAATAATAATTCAAATAGAATTTATTTTATTACGACTTGTTTTCCCAATGCTCTTATTTGGCCACACTTAATTATATTTATACAAATTTGCCTCTCTTTCAAGCGAAACAATTTCATTAGGATTTCATGCAAGTAGTACAAGTTGTTGATAACTTACACTAAACACGATCAAAAATTGAAAGATTATTTGCATCCTACGAAATAAGTAAGGACAGGCAGACATTGTACGAAACCAATATACTCTTTCGCTTCGTGAATGAGTAAGAAAGGAGTTTCCAATTGATTTTCAACTATATATGGGGACGTGAGATATGATATAACGTAGTACACACATATATTTGCTCGATGTATTTGCAAAATTTGTTGGATTGTTTTTCGAAACAGAAATGTGGATATAACTTTTTGCAGCTCTGTGAGCCGATGTTAGCTTTAACTTGGGTTTGACTATCAACAAGATAATAAACAAGTAACAAAACACGTTTAACAGCATGTTAAAGTGATTGTCAGCTTTAGGCGGCTACATGGGAAAATGGTCGCAAATAAATAGGCTTAAGTGCTTTTAGTGTTAAATGCTTGATATTAGTCGCTATGCCCACATAATGCCGAACGGCAATAAAGTTTAATAACCTTAAGGAACGGGACGAGTATAATCAGCATCATTAACGGCATCATCGTGTACATAATTTGCCTTTGCCTGTTTTCTTCACATGCCCGACACCGAGCCCCATCTCCCTCCCACTGCCACGCCCACCGTGAAGAAGCATGCCGTAACGGCGGCTCTGTATCCATAGGCGCTAAGCTGTTTAAGTGTAAATGACGTGAAAATGGGGACAAATGGAACTGAGAAGCCGAAGGCAACCAGCTGAAACTGTGAGATTTATCCCCAACATCATTTCCAAGGCGACACTACACATAAAAAATTTGTATATGTATGCGCATAAGTATATATTATATGAAATTTTATTTATGTGTACATATCTATATATATATATATATATCGCTTCAACTGAACACTTGCCCAGCGCCTGAGGCAACTCGACAAATTGTGCGTGAAAAATATTTTTTGTATAGATTTATTTATGTTGACGATTAACAATGAAGCGAACGCGTCGAGCGCAAAGAGCGGTCGGAGCCATTTAAAAAGTTATACAACGAAAAGGGAACAACAAGAATGAAATCAAATATATATATATATATATATATATATATATATATATATATATACATATACCTATATATATTAAATAATAATAATAAGAAAGAACACTTTTGGAATGCCATTCAACAAAAATAAGAAAGGTGTGGGCAACGCCAAACAAGGAAACGCGAGAGAGTTGCGTAAACTTGGGTTGTAATTTTCATAAATCAACATGGGCTTTTCAATTGAATGCCTGCTGCTGCCACACGGTCCAACATTTTTATAATTAAATCATAAATTATGGGCGCACATGGAACGCAGCTCAATAGAATTTGCATCGACTCGACTCGACTTTTCAACGTCGGAATTTTAAGCGCGCAAAAAAATATCGTCGCGAAGAAGAAGCAGAGCAAGAAAATTGAATTTGACAGCAGAGAAAAGCCGCCCAGCTTTGAATCTATTAGGCGTAAAGAAATTACCCGCCGTTGTGCAGGCAACATTCAACAACAGTCGCGTCAGCTGATGATGAATACCGAGTTCCATGTAACTAACTAAAGTAAAAACCAACTCTTGGCGAATTATAATTATTACAAAAGTAATTCCACATTATTCGAAATTAGCTAATAACTATTTATTTCAAGAGCAAATTGGAATAACAAACACCAACAGCTGCAACTTGGTAGTTCAAACTTCCCGTAAGCTTATCTAACTCTGACTTTATGCTGATCATCTAGTGTCAGTCCTGATCACATATCAATCGGTCAATCAGCACAGATCTTTATAAGCACATGTTATACTACAAATCGAGATCGTTCGATCGATCTTTGCGTCATTCGTTATAAACAACTGAGAGCTCTCTCGTCAGCAATGCTCGACTAATAGTTACTCTCAATCATTTAAGTCTTCCTATTTATCTAAATCTTTCTATCTGTGTTTAAGGAAATAATAGTAGTAGACTAAGCGGTAAACGTTGGAGAACACAATTCCAAAGAATTTCAATAAGTAAAATATAAAAGGATAAGTTACCCTTACCGTTAATACATATATTTTTAAATTCACTTTTGGTGCTTTTTTTAACGCCTTACATCCAAGACTACTATTTGTTCAAACATCCATTTTCATTGCTAGAATTGTGAAAAACTATTGAATTCTGACCGAGTGTAACGTAATTTTTTCTTTATTCTATTTCTTACAAAAGGATGCATTTTTTCAGTTTCATATGATTTACATTTTGTAAAGTACAGCACTAATATTTTGAACACAACTGTATGTATATTTCAGATTTCAACTCTCTACTTAGAAGCTGCGTTCACATGAATGAAGAGACGACCATAGCAAAACTGACTCAGCTTGTCATCTTCACCAATCAGTTATCAAAAACAATATACCCGAAATTCCCATTTTCCAACCAATCAAAGAGCATAAAAATAACATTTACTGACGTCCACAACAACTAAAGTCAATTGGGTGGAAAATTTTAATTGGAAAAACATTGTATGCTGAACTTTTGATAGATAATTATAAAAAAAAAAGTATGTACAAAAAATAATAATAAAAATAGTTATCTATTTATTAGAGTACTAAAATATTTAAAAATAGAAAAAAGAAAAACTCTTGAAAACAATGCTTACACCTTGCCATCTGATATCAATTGTTAAGACATTGAAACGGCAAAGTAATTAACTTGCACATTGCTTTCATTCTATTAAAACAATTGTTAAGTATTCTGGGAGCTTATTGTATGCATAGCGTAATTCATTTCCTTAAGTATATTATTATTATTATAAGTTAATGTTCATTGTATGCAGCACAATTTGTTTGTTCCAGCAGACACTTGCCGTGTGGCAGCTGCTGCCACAGCTCCTGTTCCACTCACAAATCGCATGTTATCTGAAGACTTACATACGCCAAGAGAGCGAGAAAGAGCGAGAGCGAGAAAGAACGAGAGCGAGAACGAGAGAGAGACTGGTAAGTAGCCTCGAGCCATTGCATTTTGGACTGTTCACATTCGTATCTGAAAGCGAATCAAATTGAAAAGCAATGCGGCTTTTGGTTGCGTTCGGTTCAGTGTAGTTAAGTCTGGTTCATGGTGGTGCAGTGTGGCTTAGCAGGCGGTGCAGGTTGGTTCATTGGCATGGCAGATGAGTTGAGTCTTGGAGCAGCAATCCGTAGCAGTTCTGGCAGCACACTCCTGCCATGACATGACAAATTTCGCAAGTTGCCATTCGTTGCATGGTTGCAATTGCAGCTACACAGTTACAGCTGCCAGCGTCGACAATTCAATTGTCACATCCGTTTGTAAAGTTGGCAGACATGGTCGCCATTTCAAGGTTAACTTTTTGGCCACCTATCCTCATCCTTGGTGACGCCACAAATGTCACTCAAAATCACAGAGAGACGCAAGAGGCGCAGGGAGAAAAGCGAAAAGCGACTGGCAGCAGCTTCCGTTTCTTCCCTTTTTTAATTTAACAACTGGCAAGCTGAGCTGGCAATTACATAGAAGTTAAGGCCAGTCAAAATTGAAAAGCAATCCAATAGATAGATATTTGCTTTCAATTCGAATTCTGCTAAAATTGTTTTCCCTTTTACTTTTTGCCCTGACCGCAGCACACGAAAAGGAATTATCAAAATAATCAAATTGCATCGCATCGCATCGCATCGAGTCAATTTGACTCGTTATATGCAATATATATTAATTTTATGCAATATATATTTCTAATATAGATAGATTCGATTTTCTGGCAGCATTTCATCATATAGTTAGTCAGCAACGAGCTCGACAGGGCTATAACAAAATCTTATCGATATCGAACTTTTGAGACTTGTTACCAGATATATCTTCGACATACTCAGTTCCGGAAAAGTAATTTCCCAAATGGTTTTTACCATCATATTATTAAAGTCTTACATAAATACTACATATATATAATATACATAAAACTATATAAGATATTAATAATTGCAAGAATTGATAATACTAATGACAATATACATTTCAATATTTGAAAAAAATTGATTGCAGCAAAGCCCAAAGAAATGATTTTGATTTTAGCTTAAATATTTCTTATTCTTATTGCAATACTCATGTCAATTTGGAGTTCATTCCCTGGCAACTTGAAAATGTCTCGAATGTCGCGGTTTTTGCGGCGCCCTTGAGACAGGCGATGACGCCGACGTAGGCAACGAGCCGTGACAAAGGCGGGCTGGCAGGCAGACCGGCAACAGTATTGGAAGGGGATGATGAACCAAACAGAAAAAAAAACATGAATAAAAAGTAGAGAGTGAAACGATTGAAAGAGTTGACAGCATAAGAATCCAAAATCAATAGGTAGGCATCCATCTTAGGGACACACACGTGTATGTACATCAATAGAGCCAAATGTAAATTGAATTCCACGTCGCATCAATTGAAAGCTAAGTGATTGGCTCGCCGTGCGTATGAGTAATAAATTGCAAATAATTTACCAAATCAGTAGGCATTATAAAATAAAAAGCATTTCATATTCACAGACATTCGGCATCGTTCTCAACAATACTTAACCAACTGACATTCATTAGTCCAGATAATCGCATTTCCTGTCACAATCGAGACCCGCTTTTAATTGAACTATTATACAACTCATAAACACGCACTAAATTTTAAGGTTGCTCAGTCAGCGACCTTAAAAAGGCGAATTACCCAAGAAAATATAACAAGTCGTAGTTTTGAATGCGGCTCTAAGGTACCCCAAATGCAGATACCCTGTACGTTTCGAATAAGTGTCGTTACTTAACCTTCTCATAATATATATCCTTCGATATTTGTATTCCTATCTTCATGGCACTGTCAAACACTTTATATATTAAAGCCCAATGCCTATGCCTTTCCAAATAAATCCGTATATTGCAAATTTCAAATCTACATAGAGGAACGAAATATGTGCAATTTATATATATGTGAAATTTAGTTCATCGAGAATCGAAATACTTTAAATTAATAAAGAAATACTTTCAATGTCTACTTCTGTCTCTCGTGCGTTGATCTTTAAAGATTTTTAAAGAGTATACAATTAAAATATCAAGCTGATTTCTAAGTTAGAGTCGACATATTTAGCTTAGCTCGCCGCGACTAGAAATGATTAGAGAAAGATTATTCGAACGCCTATTGATAACCTTTCACAGTCAAAGTAAGTGTTTCGAACCCAATATATGGACGAGTAAATGACTGCGCAGCCACAGACATATGTATCTATGACACATATGTATATGTGAAACGGGCATACGTGTGAGTGTATGCGTGAACTGTTTGCGAGGTTAACCAATCTACACGTAATCCAATTTGCTTTTATCGTCAGCTTTGTCACCGAATAATGTGTTTTGGCTATATGGGGAAGGTGAGCTTGCCCACAATTGTTTTTGATTATTTAATTTACCAGAGTTTTTCTTTGAGTTAGTTATACGGATTGGCAGACAAATTTTCCTCCATTTCAAAGCTGTCTAGCTCTCTCTCTCTCTCTATCTCTATCTCTCTCTCTCTATCTCTATCGCTCTCTCTCTCTCTCTATATATCTATCTCTATCTCTATCTCTATCTCTATCTCTATCTCTATCTCTATCTCTATCTCTATCTCTATCTCTATCTCTATCTCTATCTCTATCTCTATCTCTATCTCTATCTCTATCTCTATCTCTATCTCTATCTCTATCTCTATCTCTCTCTCTCTCTCTCTCTTTCTCTCTCTCTCTATCTATCTATCTATCTCTCTCTATCTCTCTCTCTCTCTCTCTCTCTCTCTGCTCTGTCGCAGTTTGGAGGTCTTGAAAATATTGCAGCGCATTGCTTGCTGCTCCTGTTTTAATGGCTTTCGGTTCCGAAATACCCTTACCGAAATAAATAAGTAATAAAATTTTCTTATTAAATACTTTTATACAATGAACAAAAACTAAATTAATTGTATCAAATATAAGCTTCGTCTTTACAACAAATTTACACTTTATATTGTCAATGTCTGCGAGAGTATTTCAGTGTCTGCGTGGCAAAATGTACCAATTGTTACTTCTTGTTATACCCTGATCACATTGGCAATCGGAAATCAGGGTATAATGGTATTGTGCAAATGTATGTAACCGGCAGAAGGAGGCGTGGCAGTATATATATTCTTAATCAGGACAAAAAACCGAGTCGATTGAGCCTTGTCTGTCTGTCCTTATGTATGAACGCATCGATCTAAGCATCTATTAGAGCTAGAGACTTAGTTGTAGATTGGTGTATAGCATACGCATATCAACTTGGTTTCAAATTTTCGATAACTCTTTCCATTTAATTGTTATCGAATAAAAACATGATCGAAATGCAGTTATATCTCGTACGGCTTAAGAGCTAGAGACTCCAAATTTTGTATTTGGTTTCATGTATAATTTTTTTTGCAATTCTGATTTTTGCTGGATTTTGGATATCGGTTCAAAATTTCAACAATTCTTTAAATTTAAGTTCAGTTGGTAATAGGGCCAATAAGTGAAAGAGTTTGCATTTCTACCAAACCAATAGAATATGTAGATCATATACTGAAAATATCATTAAAATCCATTAAGTAAAACAGAAGTTATTAAACAAAATGTTTGGGCAATTTGCAAAAGCCCACGTCAGCAGCGCCACGTGCACGCATTTTTCCTATGCGTGTGCACACATACATTCAAATGCGTGTATTCTTTTCTATTCGAAGAATCGAAATTGGGATTGTATTGTGCTTGAATTATCAGCTGCTACTTAAGTTCAAATTTGCAACACCCGTTCCAAGCAGAGCAGCGGCGGTGTTAGTAGAAGCGGCGCTCGTAAGCAATAATCTCTGGGTTCGATCCCAGCGGTTCGAATCTTAGTGTCGTAAATTCAATTTTAATTAGTTTTTTTATTTTGAATACTCGATACTAACTACGGCAAATATTAAGAAAACGCAGATATGACTAGGATTAGGGTATCTCCTAGTCGGGCACCCCGACTAGAGCTTTATTACTTGTTTTTTTTTCTCTGTTTGCTGCATAAACCGCAACGCAAATGCGCTACATAGGCGTCTAGCTAAAGATGTGTGTTTGTTATACGCTATACTACGAATAGGTGGGGCTATGTTGCACGAGATGATGATATAAGCTTGAAGCTTTACTAAGTGCTAAAACTTGTTTAGTTTGCATGTAGTTTTTATATAATATAAATAATATAATAATTGTTTCCGTCTTTTTGTCAAATTTGAAGCTTCAAGTTTTATAAATATTCTCTAATTTGTTCTAATTAATTTATTATTATTCCTAAGAAGATTTGTATATATTTTCTAATCTTTTGTTTTTATTTGCTCTATTTGGAGTAGGTCAGCCATATATTTGTGGATCCCTAGAAATTTCGTCTTATGAATTATAATATTTATTTTTATAGAATAGTATCTTATATAATCTGGCTTAAAATTGCGTAGGGTATGTGGCAACTGGTATAACAACTTGATCGTTACTTGCGCTCGACACTGGACAACAAACGTGCAACATGGTCTGGCAACAAATTTTGTCCTGCTTTCTTATTCACTCCGCCCTTTCCCCCAGTTGTATGTTTGCCTTGACAGTCGTCGCAGTAACCGAAAGGTTTATTTTTTGCCTATGTTTTTGTTGCGCCACTATACAACTTACCTCCACTCCTATACGTTGTCTCTCTCTCTCTATATTTGCCTCGCTCTCTTTCACTCTCCCCCTACCCCTTTCTCTCTCTTGTGCCCCTCTCACGTCGTCTCCCTATTTGATGCTGTTGTGACTTTTGGGCACTTTGGCCAATTTTTCTAGACGAACTCTATCAGAAAACGCCGTTGCGAGCCATTTGCACGCCACTTGAAGATTCAATGAATGAATGTCTAGAGGCTAGCATCACAATAAATTATCAGCTACAATTATCTTGTTGCGCACAACTTTCAATCGGAGTTAATTGTTTGAGTCAAAAACTTTCGAATAGTTTTTGCACTTTGTAACGACCGCCGCCCTAACCCTCCTATTCAGCTCCCATTCTTTGGCAAAACCCATAAAACAAATCAACTTTTTGCCAACCAACTTGCACATTATTTGCGTGGGCGAGATTGGCAAGCAGTTCAACCGAGGCATCTTTCTCTTCCTGCTCCGTCTCATCCACCCCTTTCTACTGATAACGCTTAACAGCGTACAAATGTGTTCCATCCAGAGAATCGAACTTTAGTTATGGATGGATTATTGATCGCTCATTTGCATGACAGCTGAGAGCAATATAATCATTAAAGCAAGTGCAATTTTGGGCTTAAGTCTAGAACTAGAAGCAAATGTGTAACATTTCTGTTGATAATAGAGATAATAGAGGATTTGGATTTTGGCAGTCTTACTAATCAGCTAAACTAAGCAATCTCTCGCTCTCTGGAGCGAGAGACGTTTGGACGTTTACTCCCCCATTACAAAATGCTTCCGAAGTATTACAAAATTCAAAAAGTCTATCATAAGCTTCAGAAAGCTTAGCCCAGTAGACTAATACGTAGTTCGAATAAGTAAATTATTCAACTGTAAGCCCAGGGCGAACAATAATATGTGCCCAAATAACGAACTCATAATTGTGACCTGTAAAGGAATGAAATAAACGTCGCCCAAGTCGAGCCGATGATGATTTATAGTTCATATAGTATAATAATGCGAGTAATGCCATCGCGGTATAGCTAAATAGTTAGTAAAGTAATGCACACTGACCTGACCTACTCTCCAGTTGCAAGCAGAAGCAGCACGGGTACGGGTACCGACACGGACACGGCCAACGGGAACAACGGTGCACAGCGGTGGCGGTTAAAAACAAAATCATGTATATATAATAACAAAAATGAAAAAAAGAATATATATATATATATGTATATAGCTGTATATATATGTACAAAAAAAAAAACAAGAAATTTTCGTTATTGTAGACAATTATATGTATGTATGTGTAACCATATAAGTGCAATATGTTACTACAGCTAGAAGTATGTAAGTATATCTATTGAGGCAAAGTCGACCGCACGGTGCGCACTGTTTGAAGTCGGGGCTTGGATCCTGCTGTGGCAACAAGCTGGAACTGGAATTGGAGCTGGAACTGGAACCGGCCGGAACTGGTAGCCGTTAGGCGTTAGGGTAGGGTAAAGAGCGGGGCAGTGGAGGGAAGCACGCGATGAAGACAACAACTTGGCTGAGGGACTGTTGCGTGTTTTGGAGCCAACAATTTTGATGTACTCTTTGTTATGGTTTTTGTTGCTGTTGTTGTAATTGTCGTTGTTGCTATAAGCTGCTTGTTGTTGTTGGCGCTGTTATTGCTTCTATATATTTTCTATTGTATTATTTATGTTATGTGACATGGGAAAGTACAGACTTTTAGAGAACAGCTTCAACTTACTGCCGTTGTTTATTATTGTTATTTAATGTTTATAGTTCGTCGAACTAGACGTTTCTCCACTTGAGACGCAAGGAAAGCCATTGGCTCAAATTACCATTTCGAGAACAAAGTGACACAAAAGCAATAAACGGCTTAACATTGATCACAAGCAAAAACAAAGTGTGCTAAAGTGAGAGAGAGAGAGAAACAGAGAGTGCAAGAGCGAACCGGCAAACAAAGCTCAGCTCAGATTTGTGCGAATTCTCTCTTCTTAAGCTGAACAAAGCACAGATTCTAACTTCCCAGTGGGAAACAGAGGCAAGAGTTTTGCTGCCAACAGCACTGAAGAATTAAATTGGCTTGGAGTTGCTTGGTATTGTATCTAAATTTGAAAATCAGCAACACTAGCCTGATTTTAGCATGGACTTGTTAAAATTTGTGTGTGTAAATATGCTTATCGCTCTCTCGCTCATGAGAAACTTGAAATCAATTTATTTTTCTTAATAAATCTTAAACATGTTTTGTACTTCATTTGCTCAAACTGATCAAACAATGATCTCAGAAGGTTATCAGCGCACGCTTCACAACAAATTATATTCCATATATATGTATATATATATATATTATATATAAATATATATATAAATATATATATATATATATATATATATATATATATATATATATATATATATATATATATATATATATATATATATATATATATATATTAGAAAATAAAAAATAAAACAGATCGTGCAAATAAACTTTTGCATGCGTCAGCAAAGCTCCCAGTTGTTTCGACATTTGTATACATGAAAACTTGTGTCAATTGTTTCACTTTTTTTGGGAGCTTTTGTTTTGTTTTGCAATTAGTCAATGAAAACAACAAATTGCAATTTCAGAATTGCAAATTAGCTTGTGCACGAAAACAACAACAAAAAATTAGATATAAAAAATTCCCTAGAGAACAAACAAATTATTATTATCAATGCTGATCAGATGATGTGTTTCTCTGATCTGTTTCTCTTTTATCGCGCTCTCTATCTAGCACACACTCAAGTTCAAAGTCACATAAAATGGAAAAAATGAAAAACAAATTTAGATATTTACATATAAACATTCATCGCACAACACCATCAGCAAAAACAATAATCATCTATAATTTCGTATTATATTTTTTCTTTAATTTTCTATTTACGGAACTCTGTTAGCACTTAGCTGGAAGATGATTTAATGACACACAATAAAAACAAAAAAAAAAAAAAATTCACAACAAACTTTTGTTAACCAAAAAATATCCCAACGAGAATCACATATAATACGTTTTTCTATTTCGTGTCTTTTGTATTTTGTTTTTTTTTTTTTTTGCTTGTTTTGTTTTTGTGGTTTTTATAATTTTTTAAGCCGCTTTAGAAATCACCGCAACGTACGTCAAAATATGCGCCAAATATACGAGAGCCAAAAACGAATAAAATTTCCGCTGGATAACTGTAACTTTCGATGCTTCGCTTCGCACTGAAGCGCCAGACAACGCCGCTGACTGGTGGCGGCCTCAAAAACCGGTCGGCATCGTCTTCGGCCACTATGTTCGGCCAGTCGTGTTTCGTGCGGCCCTCGTGCGCTGGAAAACCGAATACCGCATTGAGACAGTCTGTCCTAACAATCTTCCTCCCCACCATTTGCTCCATCATTCTCGTTCTCTCTTTTTCTTACGCTCTAACCTGTTCTGTCGCTCAGTGACGTTTTCAATGCCAAGCAAGCAGCTGTTCAATGTTTGTTTGATTGTTTTCGTATTTTTTTTCCTTTGCAGTAGCTAATGGTTATACATCTCAAGCATTACCCTACATTCAAGCATTATATCAAATTTTGCACTCATAAATGCAATATTTAAATCAGTTTTGACTTTACATAAACTATAGTGGACCCGTTATCTGTTAGCTAGAGATGCGCAGTAATTAACCGATAAGTTTTTCTCTCATACACATACATATATGCTAATCTATAGGGTCATACATACGTATATATATAAAAAATAATGTACACGAACGCGTCGCGCGCTGATAAGATTTAATATTATTCACATCCTATTTGGAAATACTTACAAGAAAGGCAGCTGAAAAAAAAACAACAAACATTATAACCGTTATTTACTACACAACTATTAATATGTATGTTTCATTTAAATATATGAAATATGCTGTAAAATCTCTTAAGTATAAAGCTTATCTATATATATATATAGGTTAATAAAAACAAATTTTTTTTAATTTTATTTCAAGTTTCCGAAGCATTTTTCGTATTGTATTACAATATTTGTGCACTTTACAAATACGAAATTACACACATTCCTTACAACTGTCAAACGTATATAAAAACTAATCTACACGCAATGCACATCCCCTACACATACCTAGTTCGGCGCGCATTAATCATGCAATACCAATTGCAAGTGAACCTGCCTCGACCGAAGCTAATGGGAGCTCCGTTCTCCATATATATAAGGAACTCTGATCTCTGTGAATTAACATTTTCATTTGTTTGCTTAAAATATATATCAATTTAGATTTTCTCCTTTGACTTAAAATCTAAATGGGATTATGAAATTGCTTAATGAACAAATTAAAGGTATAATTATAAATTTAAAGTACGTATATTCTAACACAATTAATGAGGAAACTAAATACACAGATTCAATATATATAAAATAATAAATAAGCTTGCCATCTAAAGAACATTTTTTTTATTTTTAGAGAATGAAAAACATTTAGTGAAACGTACGAATTGATGCAAAAAGTGTATGGTGATGATAGTTTAGCTCGTTCAAAAGTTCACATGTGACTTAAACGATTTAAAAATGTTCGTGAAGATTTGAAAGTTGATGAAAGACCTGGTCATCCAGAAGGAAGTAATCGTGGTGAATTGGTGAAAAACTTCGCCAAATCATTGTTGTTGGCGGAAATTTCACTGTTAGAATATTAGCTGAGGAATTAAATTGATCTACTGGTACTATTTGGACAATTTGAACTGTCATTTTGGGTAAAAGAAAGGTATGTGCATGCTATGTTCCACATCAATTAAATAAAGACCAAAAAGAAAGACATCATTTAAACGATGCAAATTTTATTGATTCGATCATAACTGCTGATGAAATATGGTGCTTTGAAAATGACCCTGAAACTAAGCGTCAATCTGCAGAATGAAAGTCGAAAAGCGAGCCAAAACTAAAAAATAGCGTTTTCAGAAATTCAGAATCAAGATAATGTTTAACACGTTCTACGATTCCAAAGGTATTGTGCACAAGGAATTTGTCAGGTCAAACTGTTAATTTAGAATACTATTTACAAGTTTTACATCGTTTGTGGTCAATAATTGTTCGTGTTAGAGCTGAATATAAAGATAATGCACAACCTCACAAAACCAAAAAATTCGTGAATTTTTATTAAAAAAAAACAGATTTGTGTCATCGACCACCCTCAGTATTCCACTGATCTGTCACCATGCAACACTTTTCTGTTTCCTAAACTGAAAACTGCCATGAAAGAAGCGTTATACGATGATATTCGAGCCATTCAAGCAGCAGTGACACAGGTGTTAAAGAACAATCCTTTAATCAATCATTTAATTTAAGCTAGTTTATCGTTCTAAATGTTGTATTGTCTTTTTCGAATATTTCGAATAAAAAATAACTTTCAAACATAGTACGATACGTGTTTTATTCTCATCTTAAAAGTCCTCTTATTTATTGAACATACTGTGTACATATGAAATGTACAGTACCACTCGATTGAATAGATTTGAATTTTTTAAAAGCTTAAAAAGATATATCTCTCCAACGATTGCATCAATTTTAATTATATAAATGGTAATTATGACGAAGAAAAGTTTCTGACCTGCATATTTTTATTTCATATTATTATTTATTAATTTTTCCTGTAACATATCGAAAAAAGCGCTTAAAACTGAAAGCGTTTGGATACGAAAACTATTTTTAAAAAATTATTAATAGCTAAATTTTCTATTTTTTCAATATTCAATATTTGAAATGCATTTCACTAAGCCAAATTGTTGACTAGAATTTTTTAATTTATTCAATAAAGTTCATAGTGTTCAACTTACCTTCCATCTTCATAAACTATCCTCGAAAACAGTCCCTAAATCTGTTCAATAATGTTGATGTCCGGTCAGTATGGCGGCCTGTCGAGCCATTTAGCCATTTTGGTAGTTAGTCCACTGTTTCGCAAGTCTAGCAGTATGAATATAATGGAACGTCAATGGAAAACCTTTCTCTCTCTCTGTCTCTTTCTCTCTCTTTCTTTTCTATGTATCTCTATTTCTTTCTCAATTTTGTCCCTGCCTTTCTCATTCTCTTTCATTTTCTCCTTCTCTTTCTCTTTCCCTTTCTCTTTCTCTTTCTCTTTCTATTTCTCCTTTTCTTTATGATTGACAGGTTGATTGGCAGACAAACAGAATGACTGATTGATTGACAGTCAGACTTACTGAGTAAATGACTGGCAGACGCACATTGATTGACCGACTTACAGCTAGAGTGCATGATTGACAAACTTATCGCTTAACAAATTTACTGATTGGCGAAATGATTGATTAACTGGCTGACAGCCTGCCTGACTAATTAAGTGACAATATTAATGACTTAGCATACTTACTAACTAGCTGACGCACAAACTAACTGACCAATCGGCTAACTAAATGCCTACCATGTTTTAAATTTGTTCTTTCAGGCATCTCCTCGATGCCGAAGGTATCACTGCCTCCAGAGTACTGTGAAACTAAAGATGATACAGATATTACCCATATGTTACGCCCCCAGTGGGTGTGGACATTAGGGGTTGTCAACTCGAGTATACATTCCAATTTTCAATAGTAGCGTTTCAGATAAAGCGAATACAGAATTTTATTTAAATCAAAGCTACATAAATGTTGTATATCTCTTATAGGGGAGATGAGTACATTCAAATAAATATTTAACTGAGTTCACCAAGAGAGTAACCATTAAGTGACCCTTTGATCCACCTCATTCTTTTACAGGCAATGCCATGCATAATGGGCATCTATTACAATGCTTTTATAGAAGCTTTTCTGGTACGCCCAAAATGCTGTTGTACATATGTATGTGTTTGTGCATCCATAGATATCTGTGTGCATATATCAGAAGATAACTGTCGCAGTAATGTAATGTACTCTATTTGCGACAAATATGTACAAACCAAAAATACTCGGACATTATACGGTGTACAATGGGAAAAATTGTTCGCATATTCATGACCGAATTACCCACATTCAGTGAGAGTCGCACACACCCATACATACACAATGAAAGAGAGAGGGATACGCTTCAGTCACCATTTGTGGACAGCAGAGCAAACAAAACCATTGAAAGGCACGCAAATCTCAGCTATGACCAAAATATTTGCCAAAGTTCGTGGAACGCACACAAAGAGCCAAAAAAAACAGAGAGACAGAGACAGAGAGATTGAGATTGAGATTGAGAGAGGCAGCTCAACTGTATTTAAGTTAAAGCTATGCCAAGAAATCAAAGTGGCCTGAATATATCCGAGAGACGAGCCCAAAGCCAGTCATGCAATCAGACAGATCGCCACATGAAAAGACGCTGATGGCCAGGGGTAGTGGAAGCGGTAGGTCTCATCACTCTCACCCCCATTCACGCTATTCCCTTCGACTGTGTCAATGAGCATAGCCATACCACCGCCCACTAAAAATCGCGTCCTCAGTCGTCCAATTGTAAGCTACTCGTATGGCGCTTGAATCAACTCATATCGTCTCTATATATGTTACGTACATATATATTTGTCATTTCTCATGTTGAGCTGTAGCCCAATAAGCACAAAGACAAGCAGCCAGACAGTGGACACACACAAGCACACATATCAGTATATCATAATACATATATACATTTGTATATATGTTGATATCATTTGGACACAAATATTTGCCAAGCGTAAAGTAATAAAATATTTTTTGGTCAATAAATGCAATGGAATGTGATAAGGAGCAGCTAGTCAAAAACAACCGAAAATTAAGCGCAACTCTTAGATACCCTATATAATTAAAACTACATATACGCATTATATTATGCAATGCACACATATCAAGCCTTGTCACATAGATTCATAGATTCGGTTCATAAACAGCAACCACATAAAGAATTGGTTCAAACCAACTATACCATAAAAGTTACTTAACTTTCTATAAATTTTTGCCGAACTTAAGATTTGATTTCTATCTTTTCATGACCGCGAAAAAAAGTTAATTTCTGGATTCAGCTCAAACGTTTTTATATCCAACCAAAGCATTTCTAATGGCCCCTATTGCGAGCTCTTTCTGAAAATATTAAAAACTAAATTAAAATTCCCGTTTTCTCAAGTATTTGCTAAAATGTTTATGAGCTTCAGAAACGTGTTAATTATTACACAAATTTATTTAATTATTTGTTTTTGCTTATTTAATTATATTAAAAGTAGATATATTTTTAATTTCATTACATTAAAAATTATGACTTTCAAAACAAATTAAGCAAAAGCAATAATAAAAAACTAAGAAAATAGTAAGTTTGAATAATATTTTTTATTAAATTCTAAGAATGGAATGGAGCTTAATGATTTCATTATTAAGAGAGAACTTCAATTATAATTTGTTATTATTAAATTGTATGTTGCTTGTAAATAAGCTAATTATAAATATTTTCCATAAAGCTCTACACTTATATGTATGTCTAAAGCTTAATGAAGCGCGTGTAAAATTTGCTAATTTACAGAAAATAAATTTAAAAAAATAAATAAATTGATGCAATATATACATACGTCCGACGTTCTAAAAACCAATTTATTAATTTTATTTTGTTTGTTTATATATTGTTCATGTATATATATAATATTAAACAAACTAACTAAACGAAAACAAACACAAAATTGGTTTTTTCATTGTGAAGCATACGGTTTTGGTGTTTTAATTTGTTGTTCTTTTCGCAACATTTTTTCGCCTTTTTATCCGAGTGTGTACTGCATACATATGCAGTTTTGTTCAGTTGGCCAACTCAACCAGCTAGCAGAAGGCTTCAGCTCTATTGCCGTTTGTTGACTTTAGAACGCAATAAAAATGTTATCTCAAAGGATAAATAAACGTGCGACACTGTCAAAAATAGAAGTATTAAAAATGAAGTAAAAGTGCTCTTGTCGTACACTAGGACTGCTATCTCTCTCTCTCTCTCGCTCTCTCTATCTCTATCTCTCTCGTCCTGTCTGTCTCTGTCCTTAAGCCTCTTCCTCTCTACCCTCTCTTTCTCTCACTATCTCTCATTTCCTACAAGCGTAAGATAATTAATGATCAAATGTCATCAAATGTCATCAAATATCTCAACATCCCAATACTATGGATTACTTAAACAGTTGCTCAATTATAGTTATTAAGAATAGTATGACTCTTACTTGGCCACCCAAAACGGAGTCAGTTGATTCTAACATAACTTTTCAATAAAAATTAATCATAGCCAATTGAAATTAATTACCTTATTTTACAGTCATAGCTGACATTGGAATGTTATATCGCTTAATAAGAGTTGGAAATGTTGATAAGTTCTTAAAACAAAAATACATATTTGTAAAAATTAATTACATGTTTTTAAAAAATTAATCTTTGTGGACTGTAATTTGAAAACCGAAAATTTGTAAGCTCTTGTATAAATAGGACCAGACAAAAATCTCGCTGTCAATTTTAATACTGTTTCATATTAGAAACTTGTCTTTCAACATTGACTCATTCATATATTTATATATAGAAGGCCGATACATTTGAAACGCAAAAACTATCAACATGAGCATCAGACACTATATAGACAAGTTTTTATTGTTGTCATGGAGACTACATAGGACACAGTGGAATCGCCCGTTGGAGCTGGCCTGGTTGATATTCGCGCCCTTCGCGCTATGCTGCATTGGTGTGGGCTTGCGCCTGAGCTACGACGTATCCGAACGCTTTAACAGCTTCTACGACCCAATAGATCTATCCCAGAGCTGGAACGATTTGATGGAGACGCTAACGATGCGCCAAAAAATTGCGCAAGAGCATAACGTTAGTAGTAATGTCTTTATACCGCAGCTAGTGCTGGCCTGGGCGCCCAACGATTACAATATATTTGGAAAGATCATGGATATCTCATTGAACAAACTGACATCGATAGAATTACGCAACTATAGTGATTGTTCTGACTTGAAGATAGCTATACGGGACGAACATCTATTTGCTGGCGTTTGCTTTGATCGCGGTCAATTCGAAAAGCAATATGTTTTCGCTGGCGACTATTTGGGCCCAGATGAGTTGGTACTGCCGAACATCAACTACTCAATTATTTATCCCAGCGAGCTGCGCATCTTTAAAAATACCTTTATTGGCGATAACTGGAAGACAATCCATTACGAAGATCCCAAATTGCCTACAGCAAAGCGTTTGAATGACGACAGCATAGATGGTCATTGCAGTTATGTCCGCGAAGGTTTTCTCAATATCCAAATAGCCATAACCGAAACTTATCTAGTAATGGTCAGCAGATCGGACATACCCAAGATTGTACTACGACGCTTTCCAGTCAGTGGACGACACATAGCTGATTCGCAAATGAATCTCACGAATCAAGCCGTACCCATTCTACTTATTTTTGGCTTTATGTTTCCGGCGCAAATACTTGTCTGTGTAGGTACCAGCTCTTATAACTATACCTTTGCCTATACCTTAACCTATATCCTTATATTATATATATATATATATATATATATATATATATATATATATATATATATATATATATATATATATATATATATATATATATATATATATATATATATATATGTAAACAGCAAGTTGTTCAAGAGAAACAGCGTCAGATACGTCTATTTCTTATCAATATGAATATTGGCAACATCATACATTTTATAAGTTGGTACTGCAAAGGACTCGTCTATATGCTGCTGACCTCAATTCTGATAATGAGCATCGTCAAGGTACGTAGTTCCCACAAAGTCCATTATACGGCATCCATTCGACAAACTGAATCGATTTAGCCATGTCAATCTGTCACTCTTTATCTCTCTCTCTCTCTCTCTCTCTCTCTCTCTATCTGTCTGTCTATCTGTCTGTCCATCCATCCATCCATATCAACTCAGGGATCGCGTAAAATACAAAAGCGAAGAGCTTTATGATTAACAAAGCCAATCTGTGCAGAGTATCTCTATGTCGCACACTCCTCACACTCCGCACAACCCTCACAAGCAGAATGTCTGTAAACCGTTTTTTGTCAGCAACTATGTTCGTTTGCCCATTCAGCTAGGGAATTCGAACTCCTTTACTTGATGAGCAGAATAATCTCTAACATCGATAATTATCGATTCGTTCAAAGTGTAAGAATACAATTATTTCGTTGATCTCAACACACTTTAATTGAAATTCTCATCTTTTATATTGATTGATTGCAAAAGATTCCTTGGAATAATACGGAAACCATATTTAAGCAAACTCCATGGTATATTATTTTACTGGTGCTCTTTTCGTATAATGTGGCAGCAACTAGTTTCTGCTTATTGATTGCCTCGTTCTTCAAGAACTGCGCAATGGCGTTGCGGATGGTGACAATACTCTGGATAATCACATATTTGCCATACTTTGTGATATACAATAATCGGGAAAAAATTGATCCAATAATTACATATTTATCTTGTGCGTTTCCGAACACTGTATTGGCGCTAATTTGCCAGAACCTAATTGAGCGCGAGATGTTCTATGACAAGCAATGGTCGGTTCAGGGTTATACTATAAGCAATGTAGGCGAACGAATCAGGGTCTTTCAGGGCATATATATATTTCTGATAACCACAGTTATATATGCCGCCATCGGCATATATATGGATGTATGGCATACGGGCGAAACAGGCGGCAGGCGGCGCAAGCATACAGCTGCACCCACACATAGCGGCGACTTCACCTATCAGGACCGTGATGATAGCTTCTTACCGCAGGGCCCACAGCCGGTTGGCGTGAAGGCAACCAAAATCTATGAGGTGGAGCCATCGCATCGACGTTTCAAGATCAAAATCAAGAAGCTGTGCAAGCGATATACGAGCACCAGCCGTGGTGCCCTCAACTCTTTTACATGGAATATTTACGAGAATGAGGTCACCGTGCTTATGGGTCACAATGGCTGCGGCAAAACGACACTGCTTAAGATACTCGCTGGCCTGATAGAGCCGACTCGTGGCGTTGTCATGATATCCGATTATAATATACAAACTGAAAGGCATGATGCATCTATGCAACTTGGTCTAGCACTAAATGAAGATCTGCTTTCACCGGATCTCACTGTCAACGATCAAATTCGATTCATATGCATGGTCAAGGGGATCTCGTGGAGAGATTCCAATGAAGAGATTGATTTATATACACAACTACTGCAGTTGACCAATGTCAGGCATACCAAGATCAAAAATTTAACTTCAAAGGAACGAAGTCTACTCATCATTTGTTGCGCTTTTGCCGGTGGCAGCCCTATCATACTTATTGACGATATTCATTCCGATCTCGATCTAGTCACACAAACTCTCGTCTGCAATCTTATCAATGAAGAGAAATTCAAGCGCACTATCCTCTTGGTATCTAACTCTACAGCGCTAGCGAGCCACTTGGCCGACCGCCTGGCCATCATGTCCAATGGAGAGCTTAAGTGCACCGGAAGCAAACCATTTCTGCGTAATATGTACGGACATGGTTTTCGTCTGGTAAGTAAATGTCCTTATAAATAAAAATAGCTTGTCAGATTGCGATACTACTTCGTGGCCTGATTAAGCCTAACTTAAAGTACCGTCAAACTCCAAGTTTCCAATATTTCTAATATTGTAGATGAGCTTTCCCATCTCGATAGAATTAAAGTTAGAGAATACAATAAGGCCACAAATTGTATGGTGTTTACATAACATTAGATGTGTAGCAGAGGACTGGCATTGTCCTTACTCAATCGAAGAAACCAAGAGTCCTATCCTGATTAGTAGCCTAGTCTTGTTTGGAGAGTTACTCCGAAGTTAAAATATTTTTCAGTTTATTCAGTAATTTGGATTAATTATCAATGTAACTTACATTCCCATACAGATTACTCATCAATAGCCGATAGGGCCCCTTCTGCTGCCAGCAGAGTACAGAGCATATTACAGTCATAATGGTGATGTTTATATATTTCATTTATTTCATTTGTCTACTTCCTAGACTTGCATTAAAGGTAAAGCTTTCGATTTGGGAGAGTTACAAAATCTGTTAAGCAAATATCTCCCGAATCTGACAGTGGAGAGTGATATTGGCAATAAAATAACATATGTACTTGAGACTAAGTACGAGGACAGATTTCCCAACCTGTTCGATGATCTGGAGGAAGAGATGTTAAATTTAGATATAATCAGCTTTCGCATACGCGACACGTCATTGGATGAGATATTTTTCCGATTTGGTTCCGAGGATGGAGATGTGAGTGGAGAGCCAGCCGTGTTGATAGAAGACTTGAAACTGGTCTTCGAAGACTCCGACAACTTTGGACGTGCCAAAGGAAATAAACTTATAAGAATGCGTATGCAGGCGCTGCTTAAAATGCGCTTGATACTATATAAACGACATATTGCCATCAAAATCATACATGGCCTGGCAATATTGATAGCCTCCTTATGCACTTTCGCCCCGTTGCTGCTCTTTGGTAAAAACTATCAACTAATGCCAATATCGTTCAATCTAACTCAGATGCGCTCTATTGATGCTTTTGTGGAAACTATGTCGGATAATCTGGATGTAATTGAGATGCAAGAGTGCTTCATAGAATTACTCTTCTGGTATGATGGTCATGTTAAAATATTAAAGACATCGGACATTTCGGATTTCTATTTACTACTGCAAACGGATTTCATACGGTCAGTCAACTATCGCTATATATTCGGTGCATCTTTCGACGTAAACGAAATAACCGTCTGGTATAACAATATACCACTTCATGCCGCTCCGTATGGCGTCAATTTAGTTCATAATGTGATTGCACGGTAAGTCGTTCCTTTGTTATCCACACTAGAGACTAGACTTCGTTGAGTACACGTCAGCTTTTTGCTCATACATATTTTAAGTCTACCTATTAAAAATGAATAGAGATGAAGAAAAAGTTGTCTAAATAAGGTATATATATTCTTAATCAGCATCAAAGAACTATCAGCTATCAGTGAGCGATACAATTTCGACAGATGATGATCTGTCTGCATACAATCATAATTTGTTTGTTTTTATTTCTAATTTGGTAAGTAATCGGCGAAGTTATCCCAAACGTATATACTTATTATGTATGTATATTATTGAACACAAGATCTATATAGTTGATCTTGGTCTGAGCGTGCTGCAACCAGAGCTACTATCATAAGCTCTAATGAATACTGTGGATGGACAGACAGTTTGATTTCGATTGTCGCTTATGTTTAAATGAGGGATCTACAATGTTCAAGACTAGTATTGAAATAACTGTATTACAGTAGAAACAGTAATAACAGTAGTAGCGTAGTATGAGTAGTAACAGTAGTAGCGTATATAAGTAGTATACTTATGTATCAGGAATATTTTATATATAAATATATATATTTCATTTCTTATCTTCTCTATCGTAGACGCTTCTTCAACGAGGAGGCTTCAATTGAGGTGACACTGCAACCACTACCATTCCAGACCGATGTGAACGCACTGCCGCAGCTGCAGCTTAGTTTAGGCATGATGATGGCCATAAATTTCTCGTTCATATTTAGCAATCTGTGGATGGACATTGTCATTTCTAGCATAATGGACTATCATTTCAGGAAGCAACAGTCTCTCACAGGAATGAGTCTCTCGATTTATTGCTTTTGCATGTGTGTCTTCGATTTCATACGGGTTCTATTTTTAACCTTACTGATAGTAATGGTCGTATCGATATATTTTAATCCGCGTCATGATGTGCAATTATACAGTCAGTACACTTATGCGATTTTTAGAGCGTTAGTAGTTAGTCCTCTCATTTGAATATCCCTTCATTCACAGGCTGGATTTTTTTGGCGAACTCATTTAATGGCTTCTCTGTGATCACATTATCCTACCTGTTCGCCGTCTTGCCCATTGATGCAAACAATGCGTTTATTGCAGTTTCAGTCGTTAATGCATTGGGTATTATCATGTTTATTATAACTGTCGGCGACAGTCTTGCCGATCTTAACGGTTTTTTAAAACCACTTCCGCAATACACGTTTGCTGAGGTGATGTTCAAATTGGTTCGGCTCTACGAGTTCAGTGGGCTCTGCGAGAATCCAACTATCAGTTTCCTGTCGACCGTGATCGAAAAATGCAATATATTACCTAACTGTTGCTGTTAAGTATCTCAAACTCTCTTATACTTTCTTATATCGAATCTCACTTGATTTCTCCTGTGCCACAGCCTCGTACAGTTACTGGAGTAATGAGTATGGTATAGTCGTTGATTCTATTGTGATGTTTCTTGCCGTATTTGTACCAGTAGGTATATTTCTACTGATAGAATACTATTCGCTAATGAAATGCAAATACAAGGGAATACCCTTGAAAAAAAAGCAAAAGACGAAGCTGCAGTCGCAACAGTCACAGCTTGATCGTCATCCTGACTATTTTGTCGATGAATCGGTTATTGCCGAAAGGAATCTGATAGAAAAGCTTGATGATAAGGAACGATCAAAATATGCTGCCGTTTGTGAGAGCATTGGCAAAAGCTTTGGCAAAAAATTGATTATAATACGTTTCGATTTATCTATAGCCCAGTAAGTAGAAAACAAATGTGCTTACACTAACAATCCTTGGGGAGTCTCTAATTGGATTGTATTGTATTTTCCAGCTCCGAATGCGTTGGTCTAATGGGATATAATAATAGCGGCAAGACGACAATTGTCAAAATGATTGTTGGAGATTCACAACCATCGTATGGACGAATGTGGATTGGGGGCTATAGTACCCAGAATAAACGCTCAAAATGTAATCCATTGTTGGGTTATTGCTCACAGAAGGCAACACTCCCGAAAGACTTTACACCATGCGAACTGCTGATCTTACAGTCAAAGTTGCACGGACTGCCCAAAAAGTTTGCCACACCGATCTGTGATGGATTGTCGCATTTGTTAGGCTTCCAAAGCTGCTATCATCAGTTAATCAATATGTGCACCACCGGCCAGATAAGACGCATTGGCTTCGCTCTGGCCTTATTGGGCGATCCGATGTTAATATGCGTAGATGGACCACCCGGCGGCATTGATCCCAATGGCAAGCGTACCCTGTTCAGTCTGACTGCCTATATGCAAAATCGTGGCTGCAGTTTTCTCTATTCGAATCTCTCGGCTTTGGACTGTGAGAGAATGTGCCAGCGCAGTCCGATTCTATATAATGGTCAGGTGTGGACGATGGGCGCACAGACGGAGCGTTATCGACGCGGATATGAGCTAGAAGTGCGCTTTAAGCGTAAAGCTAATGCCGATATCAGCACGGCAAGAAGCACGTGGGATCGCATCAATAAATTTCCGGTTTCGCCGCACAACAAATTGATTCTTTTCGTTCAAATGAAATTTCCTGAAGCAATTTTGCAGTAAGTAGTGAAGAATGTAGCGTTTTAATAACTATATTTCTCTTATTCTCCAGGCTGCAACAGGACTACTGTATGATCTATTATATACCACGCAATTCGATTAGTTTTGCAGAAATATTTCAGATCATTCGCAAGGATGCGTTCGAATTGAATATTGAGGATTTCTTTATAACTCGCAACATTGTTGGGGGCATGCAGGCGCAACTATTCGACAATACAATCCTTAAGGATTTGAGATAAATCCATTTCATCTTCAAGTTTTTACAGACAGTAACTCCACTTTTGCCGTTCCAAGTAATTCATACAGATTCTCTTTTCTAAAAGCTTCTTAACAGTTTCGTAGAAATTTAGTTAAAATATTGGGCAAGTGCGGAGAAGCAAGCAAAACATCAAATATTTAAAAGAAAAACTTAATTGTTTCATAAATTGTTTCAGTTTGCAAAGAAACCGAGAAATTTAACTTAAAAAACACCCGCAAAATCTAGCTATGACATGTACATGGCTAACATTACTTTCACATTTGTGCAGCTATTCAATAACATATCGATAGCATTTAGCTGTCATGCAGTTGTTAGCTGACAAAAAGCTACTTGATTTTGTCGCATGCCTTAAATATATACAACTACACTATACCAAAAATAGAAGATTATATAGCTGTTGATGAAATATGTAAAACGAGTTTTTATTATAATTGTTTTGTTTTATATTTGTATCGAATACATAAATTCTTTTGACGTATTTGTACACAGCGAAAATATAATTTAATTGAAATACAATTGTGTTACACTATAATTTACATTAAGGTTACAAACTTATTTAGAATATTTAAAAATTTAACAATTTTGGTAGCTAGCTTCGCGTACTTCTAAAATACTACGAAACACATCTATAACTGTTATATTACAATAGTCTTCCTCCTTAAAAAATCACATTTGCTACAGATTTTGCTGATTTTTAAAACTCAATCAACCTGATAAACATTATTTGATTATCAGATGTCGTAAAATGCTTAAAACGTTCACATAGGGTACATAAGGTTCTTTAAAATATAAATTCTTAGCAGCCGCAACAATTTCGACACAATGTGCTGTGTTCGCAAACAAAAAAAAATATGTATGATAATATATATATATTTGTAAATAGCAAATTCTAATAGTTAAACCCAAGCCAAGCCAAATACTAAGCATTACAATATATACTGCCTTTTGCACAACTCTTTGGTTAATTTGATCATATTCTTAGCTTACAACAAAACAAAAACAAAAAGAAAACAATTGGCTAAATAAAATATAGAATAAAATTTATGCAGCTAACGCTTTATGTTCTGTTCACTTGTGGATTCGTTACAATTGTTGTATTGTATGATATATGATGTCTGGTGATGTATGATGTATAATGTATAATGTATAATGTATAATGTATAATGTATAATGTATAATGTATAATGTATAATGTATAATGTATAATGTATAATGTATAATGTATAATGTATAATGTATAATGTATAATGTATAATGTATAATGTATAATGTATAATGTATAATGTATAATGTATAATGTATAATGTATAATGTATAATGTATAATGTATAATGTATAATGTATAATGTATAATGTATAATGTATAATGTATAATGTATAATGTATAATGTATAATGTATAATGTATAATGTATGTGTGATGTTTAATGTATGATATAAGCCACTATAAAGCTAACATTTTCTATAGCAGATAATGCGAGTGTTGCCCCAAAGTTAGCTCACTTGGTACATCGGTTATCTGCAGCCTGGTATTTGGCAAAATCTAAGAATATCTCCTCTAATGTTGTCTGACTTATAGAATAATCCTCCATATGCAATTCTTCACGATGGTCCTCTATAATACCGAAAATTTCAGACCATTTAAGGTCCTGCAGTGGAATGTAAAACGTTAGCATCCCCTGACATTCCTCTCTAAAATTAAGAAAGAAATATATATATGTATATAAATATATTGCGTATATAATATACGAAGAAATTTCTTAATAAGCTTACTGTAGAATAGACTCCGGATATTTTTCATGGATGAACTGCTTGACTTTATCGTTGTTATTCTCTTGTAATGTCGTGTTGTTATCCATTTCATCCACATTGGTAGTAACAAGGGCATTGACATTCCTATCGTTGCTATATATCATAAATTTAGAATTTCTAAATGACCTAGATTCTTGTATATGTAGATATACCGAGTATTTACTCACCCAATCGCAGGCAGAAAATCAATAATGCTGCTCTGATGTGGAATAGGCGTTGGCGATATATTTCCATTAGAAATCGAATTCCTTAAGGAATCGAGATTATCACCCAATGCTAAATTGCTGACCTGATATGGAATGGGTGTGCTGTATCCGTCTTTCGTCGCGGGTAGCATTTTAATTTTAAGTATAAGACCCTTAGAAAACTTGTTTTTCAACTGTTGCGTGGAGCCCATGCACATGAACTCGCCATTAACCATGATAGCCAGACGAGTGCATAATGCTTCGCACTCCTCCATGCTGTGCGATGTGAGCACAATTGATGTGCCCGAATCTCGTATACGACACACAATATTCCACAGCTGACGTCGGGCAGCTGGATCCATGCCAGTAGTGGGCTCATCCATATAAACAACAGCTGGTGAGCCAATCACTGCAATTGCAGCGCTCAGTTTACGCTTGTTGCCACCGCTATAAGCCTTCGTTTTCTTATCAATATGCTTGAAAAAACCAAATGTCATGGCCAAATCTTCTGACAATGGTTTGATGATATTTCTCCTAATGCCGCGCAATAGGCAGAAAATCTTTAAGAGTTCACGGCCGCTTAGATTTTCCAGTACCGCATCAAATTGAGGACAATAACCAATTCTTTTGTATACTTCATTTAGGTTACTGTTTAGATTTATGCCCTGGATGTAAACATTGCCCAAGCTTATATTCGTATCGCCTGTCAGCATCTTAAACGTTGTCGTCTTGCCAGCCCCATTCACGCCCAGCAAGCCAAAGCATTCGGCTCTGAAAGACTCAGCACAAGTTAGTATACAATCCACATCATTCAAATTACAAATGCATACTCGTTCACACATAGCGACACCTGATTGACAGCTAAAAACTTTCCATAATACTTGCACACACTATCCAGCACCAGATTCTTTTGGGCTATCTCTTGCTGACTCATATTCATAATGCGCCTGCGCTCCTTATCCACATCGTCATCAACGACAGTTCGCTCGGGCGGAATTGGTGGTTTTCTGAAAGTTAATGAGAATCAAAGTTAATACTAATCAAGAGTAAATAATATCCATTGACATCTAGTAAGATATAAGCTATAATGCTACAATGCAATGCTGCAATCGTAAAACAGACTGCAAAATCTATTCGATGGTGACTTTCAAAGTCTGACCGTAGGAAATATATCCATATTTTAACTACTACAAAAATATTATACAAGTAACAGAGTTCAAGTTCTATTTCAATATAAAACATACAGTTAGCTATAGAAGATGTCAAGCTCACTTTATATAATATATAATACAAGAATATACACTTTGGTTAGTAAATTCTTATCTTTGTCCGTCTGCCTGTTGCAAGCAATCGTAGCATAAATTAGTTGTCTTTAAGCTTTTAAGTTGTATGTAATTGTCGATTGTAGATGTAGATACTTACTTAACTAAATAGTCCGAAATCTTGTGACTTATGCCGTATGCATTCATCAAAAGAATAGCAAAGAGAATTAAGCCAACAATGATCATGTAGATTATCTCCTGTAGCACGCCGGGTTCGTTCCAATCAAAGAACTTACTCACGTCTTGACATTGAGAAATCATAATAGCAATTAATACACATAATAATAATTATATAATATATTTATACTTACTGCAACACATTGGCACAAGCTCACACATAATGATGGGCGGCAGGCCGGAAAGCTTGTCACAGGCAGTTCGTGTAGCCGTATTTGAGCTAACTTTGTGGATGCTCATGGCGAGCGAAAAGTGTGGGAAAATGCGAAAGATGTTATTGAGCCAATTTGCGACAGTTTTCGTTTCAAACAGTTCACTTGACATTATAATGACAACTGCGAATATGGCCATGCCAGCGAATATATTCAGAATGACAATTCGTGCAAAGCCAGAGGCGGAATCTTTGAAGAAATACGACAAGAAATAGGTAAATGGCAACACGGCAAATCCAAAGATCAGCATCAGCGCAAATATGCGACCCAGTTCATCAAATGTGCTAAAATTCTCCTCCTGGAAACAGGCTAACGTCACTGTAGCAATCAAAGCCGTTAACGAAAAGGTTAAAAAGTCCCACACAAAGTGCGACAGCCAAAACACCCAACCCTTGACGCCGCTCACAAATTGCAATAGCTGCGATCTCGATTCACGTTCAGTGATCAAAAACAATATGTACAAAGTGCTTACAAAGCACATGCAAAACACAATATTGCTGGCCAATTGGGTGCCCAGGCCAGCGCCCATTTGTGATCGGAGTAGTAATGTTTCCGTTTTGAATGGCAATGGAGAATTGGTCACACTGATTTTTACATGTGGGCCAATTAATACGTGAGCTAACGCATTGTGCACCATGTTAATAGTGAGGGGCGCTGTGTGTAACAGCTGATTGTTTAGCCAGGTGGTTATCTTATCCTCTCCAATGGTTGCAGCTATCAAATAACGTGTGTTAATTCGCTGCTGTATGGTCTTGCCCAGATCGAGTATGTAATCCGAAAAGGTTTTATCGCCTGTACTCTCAAACGTATAGCTTGGGCCATATGACTTGGTCAACTGTTCGTAGCTTCTGGCTATTTGTCCGCCCAGTGTATCTGTTGCCAAAGTTGGTAAAGTTTCCAACACGGAAATAGCAACCGGATATTGGGTAAGACTGATTTCCATCGATGGCAATTCCGAGTTGATGCCACTACTGCGTGATACCATTATGGTCAAGGTAACAAACACAATGGGCAAAATGTTTTGCACGAGAAACAGCACTTTGTTGCGATATGTATACAGCACCTTCTTATACATCATTGCCGCCCACTGATTGCCCATTAACTTCATGCCATCCAATAGTTGACCATTCTGCGCTAGATAGGTATCCGCTGCAAACAGTTAGTTGAGCTTATCAATATATGGCCAACTAGCCAGAGATTTAGTTCAAACACTGCTTACATTTCATTGATTCATTGTCCTGGTTTGGTGCATGGGGAATCACTTTTGATTTAAGCTCCATTGTTTCGTCATTGGGCATAGACTCCGCACCCACTTTCATGAACACTTCCTCCAATGATGTATTGCCAACTCCAAAACCTTCCACATTCAGCTCATCTTTTCGCTTCTCCAGTTCTCGAAATATCTCCTCAAATTTATTCAAATACTTATCGGGCAAATTGTAGCTAAGCTCTGTGCCAATATCACTAGTTGGCCATATATTTGGTATATACTTGCTTAGCACGGCCGTCACTTCAGCTGGATGACAGTTCTCCTTCTTTACAAATATCTATAAAAAAAGAAAATATATTATCTAAGCAAACTTTTTTATAATTGCTTCATGCTTCGTGGTTTAATGACATTGGGTAATTCTTCAATTTTAAATTGACAAAAATATAGAGTATATAATTATAAAAAATATATACGGATGGATGGACAGGCACACGGACATCGCTGAATCGACTCAGCTCGTCGACCTGATCTAAAATATATATAATTGGCAAGGTCTGCCGCGCTTCTATCAGCCTGTTACATGCAATTTAACAAACCTATTTTTATTTTTTATTTATTTAACCTGAATTCAACTTATCAATGCGAGCAGCCTGTAAAACGAAAGAAAGAACCCGGAACGGTATCTCCTTCTATTTCTGTAATACAGATACTTAAGTATAAGTATATACTTGACCTAGACAAGACATCGAATTTGATCAGATATCCAAAATATATATATATATATATATATATATATATATATATATATATATATATATATATATATATATATATATATATATATATATATATATATATGTATATATATATATATATATAGTTAATAAATGTATACAGTTCTATGAGTATTATTTTAAACCTGCCAAACACTTACCAGCCGATGACCCGACCCAAATTTTTTCTTCAAAAAAAAGGAAGTGCCATTGCATTTGAGCTCTCCGCCGCACATGATAGCAATACGATCGCCAAGCACATCGGCCTCATCCATAAAATGAGTGGTCAGCAATATAGTACGGCCGGGCCGCTCGCTTATCAGTAGATCCCACAGCTGACGACGTGCAGCTGGATCCATGCCAGAGCTGGGCTCATCACAAAGTACGACTTTAGTGCCGCCGCAAAGAGCACAGCACAGGGACAATTTACGCTTCATACCGCCCGACAGTGTTGCCGATAAATTATTAGCCTTCTTTTCCAGATTAATCATTTGTAGGTACTTCTTCACCTCGGCATCCACAGCAGTGCCCTTGAGACCCTTCAGCCGACAGAAAAAGCGCAAGTGATTGGCAACGGTCATATCTTCGAACAGCACATTATGCTGTGGACAAACTCCCAACGATTCACGAGCACCCTTGAGATTGGTGCGTATATCGCTACCATTGATAATCGCTGTGCCAGACGTGGGCGGAATCATACCCGTTATCATCGATATAGTTGTCGTTTTACCAGCTCCATTATGGCCAAGTAGCACAGTTATGTGATCTTCAAACATGTTGAGTGATATCCCCTTGACAGCCCATTTATTTTTAAATTGTTTCTTCAAATTTCTGATCTGTAGGCCAATGTGTTTGTCAGTGGGCTCTTTCTCGAAGGCAATTGGATCCCTTTGCTCCAATTCAGGCATTTCTTCTGGGTGCGTTATCACTTTCTTTTTTTGGCACCAAAATGCCTTCGTAAAGGGGAAATACCATTCGCGCGTTACTCCGTAACTGCCAGCAAATATCTGCTCAATATAGAGACAGACCAGCATATAGACTAAGCTGGATACTAACATCATTAGCATAATATGGCCAACAGTTAAGTCATCATCAATGTTAACCGGTGAGAATAAATTGCTCCACTGTAAGCCCTCTCCGGCTGCCTCGAACGAAACGATTAGCAGTATGCCAAAGCCCATCGCTGTATTTAAGAACATTGACCAGCCGAGTTTTTGACTCAAATTAAGGTCACTGTACGTGGCAGTTGTGAGCATGTATGGCATATAGAAGACGAACCACACCAATCCTGTTACCGCTGCCGCTGTGCTAGCCTTGGAGAAGAGCGTTGACATCATAAAACAAAAGAAGATCGTGTTCGTTATGTAAATGAGAAAGAACAGGAGAACGGCGAAGAAATTGGAATGGGTAAGAACGGCAACGCCATCGCTGAAGCATATTTTCATTAATGCAACCATTAAAATCACTGATACCGCCAGCATACAGAATGACTTAATGAACCAAGCGGCCCAATGCAACCAGTTATCAAGTCCCATTATCTTCATCACTTCCTTCAGTTGCATTTCCTTTTCCTTGGAGATGTACTGCAACAAAACGAATTTATTCCAATTAGTCACATTATTATAGCAGCTGACACAATTAATAGTGCTTTAGTCGGGAGTCCCAGACTACAAAATACCTAAAAGATAAAGTTAACCTTTTCCGATTTTTAGGGAAGCGATAAAAAAAATGTGAAGAATCGAATTCTGAAAATACGCTAGAAATTATCAAAAAACCCCAAGAATAAATATATATATATATATATATATATATATATATATATATATATATATATATATATATATATATATATATATATATATATATATATATATACATCGCTATTGATATTGGTAAAGCTATTGGTAAAAATGATCAATAATTACAAAAATATTTTTTTTCATGCTCTGAGAGCTTATAAATTTCACGCGTTTATTCCATCGGACAGACAAGTCGATCAAATAGTCCTAATGCAGACTCGAATCGTATACACTTTGAATTTTATTTTTATATAATTCAAACGATGAATATATATAGAGAGTATCTATCGTATATAAAATGTGTTAAGTCTTCACTAAATTAAAGCCAAGAATCAGCTGGCTTTATCGTATCTCTAAGCTACCAATCAAATACGAATATGCTATATATTAAAAGAGTAATAAGACGAACAGTCAAACAGATAAAGCAACTAACTATTCCTTTTGATCAATGGAGTTACTCACCCTGGTGATACACGTACACGGATAGATGAAGCTTAGTAAAATTATTAAGGAAATCACATCATGGAATGCACCTATCAACTTATCATTTGTATAGGCCGGATATGGATATCGTTGTAAAACTATGCTTGGCAATGTATTGATAGATGCCTTCTGTCGTATATAAGTCATGCTTATCGCATTCTGTATGGGCAGAAAACCTTCGCGCAGATAGCCAGGTGGAAATCCGCCATCATCGTATTCGGGATTTCGTGGTCCCGGTGGTAAGAACATCGGAAATAATCGGTTTGTTGTCCATGTAGCAAAGCCAAATTGAATTGTCCGGCATTCTGAGGGAAAGCGCAATGTGAACTCTAAATTGTCAGGAAGCTCATCAAAATTGGATCCATGAAATTCAACGCCAGCAATAGAGTTACTCCCCAACACATTCGATTCGATCTGATCTATATGGGGGACACCCGTTGCTTTTATGTTCAAGCTGTTCCCCACATCGTCCATAAGCGTTTTCAGGACACCATTTAGTGGTGCATATACCAGCTCAAAATTCGGAAGCGTATTCCCAGACAACTTGTTTAGAGAGTTACTAAATATCAAATATTTTTCCATTAGTAAATGAATATAGAATCATTTTTAACTAAATTAACATTTAGCTATAAATTATTAAAACAGTAAAAAGTAAACCAAAGTAAACCAAAGCAAAAAATATTTCATAAAAATTGTTAGTATTTAGAAATAATAATTGTGTTAAAAACTTAATATTATTAATATAATTAATAAAAATAAAAACAAATTTTAGCGTGTGTATTTGGGAATTTTAACAGAAGTGCAAGGTAAAGTTACAAAAATGTAAAATAGTTTGATTTTTTTCATTAATATATTTTCAATCAGAGACTGCAACTATGTGATATAGAATTTATCTCACATACCATACGGATTAAATAACCAAACCCAAACCCCGTGCACAGCTAAATTTTCCTAAATCATAACACAGACAAACTCATTTCAAATATCTGTTTATCGTCTCCTACCCTTTGGTAATAGCTTAATATAATAAAAAACGTTGCAGTCGCTGATTAAATGAGAAAATCGGACTATTATATATAACTTTGCAGTTGTAGGCAAATTAAATTTTATATATAGACTATTGCAAATGAAATACACAATCGTATGAACAGTTTGGATGTTAAAAGATAACTAGAGCTTACTAAATATTTTTTTTGACATGCTCTAGTTCTTACACCAACTGCAGACGAGCGGATAGTTAAATAAGCAGATATACAGCCAAGCAAGGCTAGATATATATATAGACCTCATATAATTGATAATGCTTCTTGCTGCCCATTCTATACATTTCATCCATATACACACATATACGATCGACAAACACAGATGCTTTAGCACTATATACACATAATATGCACACAAAAGGTGTAAGGATATACGCATGAAACAAAGCCCAACAGAAAATAATAAAAAATGTGTAAAACCAGCCAGAAGAAGTGAAATATTCAGAAGAAGTGAAATAAATTTTTTGATGATCTATATAATACAAACATGGGCATTACGATAAATTCATTTAAATTATCAAAATCCACAAGACAATTATTCTAACAAAACTACGATGTCTAATGTCTAATACTAATCACTAACCTATGTCTAATACTATTCATCTTTACGCTGCGAAGCAAAGATAAACAATTAATTAATCGATTTTTATCGATATTAGAAAAATTGAGAAGCGTTAAGAATTGATTAACTCTTTCTGTTGCATATATTTGAAAACTATTAATAACCCATTCGCATGCTCTTCTAAATAATTATTCTGCAAAGTTATAGCACAATCGACAAGCCGAAAAGCAAAAACTATTCATTGTTTTATTTGAAAATGCACATTTTATTAATTTGTGATTATAAAATCTGTTTTCATAGCTTGTTCTTTACCTTTTCTTTGAAGCTAGAGATATAAACATTTTAAAGCGATGCGACCATTCACTATTCATTTCATATCTGAAAGTTTGTCATCGATAACAATATCATATTCATATGATTATAAATCTAAAGATTGAAATACTATATATTATAATCATGCACAGTTGAAATTATACTGTGTAAATGTTAATTGAAATAGAGCATGCCTTAATTCATAGATAAGATCTGCCAGACATTTATGTTAGATTTAAATTTATTTTATAAAAAATATAAAAAGCGAGTTACTTTTTAAACAAGTAAAAATCTATTGGAACTGAGAACCTTAACCAAACAGTTCTATCTTGAGGTGTGACAGGACGACGAGCCAATCTATATAATCGGCTGTCCGTCCGTTCAACAAGCTAGACTTGAAATGTTAAACGGTTATTTATTCCTGCCTACCATACAATAACTGAATTCAGTGTCTAATCGATCTTTTTATTTAATTTTTATGTATAGCTTAAATACAACAAAAGTTAATGACATTAAATTTAGTGTGTAGTCACTAACAGGGCACAATTTACTGAACTTGCCGTCCGGAACAAGCATATATATAGTTTATAGGGTCTGTCACGCCTCATCCTGCCTGTTAAATGAAATTCAACAAAACCTACAGAAGAAACGTTATATACGTTAAGATAGGATATTAGGATAAAGCCTCAAAAATGTAATTCAATTTATCTTGCTCAACTTTTCAACCACAGTTTTTCTAGGCAAAAATAGATCTTCTGTAAGGTTTTATCTGTGGAAAAGATATTAAGGACTAAAGCAAACTTTAATTTTGGACTATCTTTATTAAATATCGCAAGAGAATTTGAGACATGAATATTCAAAGGTCTGCAGATTCAGTTGAAAATCTGAATATCTACACAAATTAAAATTAAAATTAAAATGTAACCATCAATTAACACTCTTGTAAAGCCGAAATCTTGTAGGTAGAACTCATTATTAACCTTGTTCTTGGGGTAAGAACACATGTATGTTTGCAAATAGAGTATATAAATATTTACTATATACAAATTACTTTTTGCTGGCTATGGTATACACGAATATCCATTTCAAATTCCATGTCTCTAGCTTTAACAACCGAACAGGAACAAAAACAACGATAAATTATATAGTCATTCCCAATTCACCAAGCCCCTACATAGTGTATCAAAAAATGTAAACTTTTCATCAGACGAGTGTGGGATTGAAAAGGAGAATATATATGGAGCGATATTTTAAAATAAGATATTGATAGAGATAGAAATATAGATATAGATATTAAAATAGGTATATATATTTATATAACTAGATATAGATATAGATATAGATATAGATATAGATATAGATATAGATATAGATATAGATATAGATATAGATATAGATATAGATATAGATATAGATATAGATATAGATATAGATATAGATATAGATATAGATATAGATATAGATATAGATATAGATATAGATATAGATATAGATATAGATATAGATATAGATATAGATATAGATATAGATATAGATATAGATATAGATATAGATATAGATATAGATATAGATATAGATATAGATATAGATATAGATATAGATATAGATATAGATATAGATATAGATATAGATATAGATATAGATATAGATATAGATATAGATATAGATATAGATATAGATATAGATATAGATATAGATATAGATATAGATATAGATATAGATATAGATATAGATATAGATATAGATATAGATATAGATATAGATATAGATATAGATATAGATATAGATATAGATATAGATATAGATATAGATATAGATATAGATATAGATATAGATATAGATATAGATATAGATATAGATATAGATATAGATATAGATATAGATATAGATATAGATATAGATATAGATATAGATATAGATATAGATATAGATATAGATATAGATATAGATATAGATATAGATATAGATATAGATATAGATATAGATATAGATATAGATATAGATATAGATATAGATATAGATATAGATATAGATATAGATATAGATATAGATATAGATATAGATATAGATATAGATATAGATATAGATATAGATATAGATATAGATATAGATATAGATATAGATATAGATATAGATATAGATATAGATATAGATATAGATATAGATATAGATATAGATATAGATATAGATATAGATATAGATATAGATATAGATATAGATATAGATATAGATATATATATAGATATAGATATAGATATAGATATAGATATAGATATAGATATAGATATAGATATAGATATAGATATAAGTATTATTTAGTTACTTGAATAAATCCAGCGTGTCGATGTTTTGCGGCTTGTAAGTCGTACCTTTCTCTTCACTGACGTCTACCGCAAAACGAACCAATATTAATAGGAGACAGAAGACTATCGGTAATAACACCTCAATGAAGAGTTGAAGCTTGTGACTCCATTGAAGAACCCAGTTTTTCCAAAGCAAAAGCTTAAATTTTGTCCAGCTCGATACTTTTTCCATAGTGATTTATTTCGTCATATCCTGATATAATTTGTTTTAACTGTCTAAGCTGAAGGAAAATATAACATTGATATGAATAAGCATGCAATCAGTCGGTACTTAAAGCTAAAGGTTAAGAGCACTTAATGATACTACACTTAATGTCAAGTGTAATGTTGTGTTTAGTTAGCTTCCTGATACATTTGCTCAAATTTTAAAAATATTGTTATGAAATTATAGGGTCGACGCTGCTTGTAACCCTAAAGGATACATTATATTCTATTAGTTTGCTTGAACGACTTTTTTCAGACCTCCATACGTAGCCCTACATATGCATGAAGCCTAATTATAAGGTATGGATTTGTCACATTCAGAACACTGATTTTTTCAGCAATGAAACATTCCTGCACATAAGATTAAATACATTCAATACAAATATTAATAACAAGCATTATCAGGTTATTCCCCTGAAATTTGAACATGCGCTTTTACGCTATCAAGTCGCACAGACTATTGATAAGGTTGGACTAAACTGAAATACCAAAAGAGCAGCCTATTTCGATATTTTATTTTATTTTTGATATTTTGTGTATAGTCAATTGATTAAACAAGATTTTGTCAGAAAAGAGAATATAGAATACAGAATACGGAATGCAGAGTATCTATAAGTCAGTCACTTGTAAAACATAAATACACTAAAATTTACTTACGAATTTTAGCGCATTTTGTTTTATCTCGCTCACAAAGTAAAAAGGTGTGTTAGTTCAAAAGCTATTCGAATTTTATCCAATATTGGCTGAATATTATGCTGGACTTCCAAGAAAATTGGAGACGCATAAACGAGTGGAAAAATTATGCAGCCATTCTTACTTATAAATACTTATTGTATTCCGAATGTTAATTGACCGGGCAACGCCGGTTATTGTTTGAAATACATGAGTTTCAACTAAATAATGATAACGCTATTACACTTCAGATAAGAATTAGCACAAAGTCGGACCCGACTGATATGGTAATCTTGATTGTATTGTTATTATTGGGTGATAATTATTCCTAACATATGTACCTAGAAAAAACCTTGCACGATGTTATAATATCTTGTGACTATATATATATATATATATATATATATATATATATATATATATATATATATATATATATATATATATATATATATATATATATATATATATTTATAATATGTAAACTATATATTTCTATAATTCTGGACAATTATTGACATTAATAATATATCACATATGCATTCTAGCTATCAAGCAAATCCCTTATTTATTGCACATGGTGTATATATTCCTTGCTCGCTAGAGTAAATGAATTCGATTCATAAACTGATAAGTTTATGATGGCTTGCATATAAATATCTTGATTTGAAACCTATCTAGAGATACCAAATGTATAGGTAGTATTCGTGAAACCATTGTGCTTAGTTTTAGCTTATCAGAAATCACATTAAGGATTAAATATTAATTGAAACAAAACAATTTTTAAAGTTACCTTAGTTCGATGAACGCATACAAAGAATAAACTCCACAAATGTATAGAATCAAGTTTCTTGAAACCATATATTCCCATGAAATCTTCAATCTAATCTAAGCATTGATAAGAATTTCATAGAAATTTTAGTATTCTATTTAAAAATGAAACAACTGACGGTTGTTAACAAGAAAAATCAATATTTTTTTTAAATTTTGATATGAACATTTTTAAAGTTATATTTATGTCGCCAAGCATTGATTATCGATTACCGAATATCAATTAACTCGTTCCCGATCCAAAAACAGTTAAGTGTATTAAAAAATAAATATTTTATAGAATTGCAACGACCAAACAGGTCGGGGTCTTAAATATATAAATATGTATTTATATGCTCAAATATTTATATATTTATATGTGAAGAATACTAATATACTCTTTTCACTTTGTGAACGAGTATAAATGCTTAAATATTGTAAGAATAAGTTTGATAATATAATAGATAATAGAGACGGTGCATATATAGTTTAGATACAGCTATAGTCAGACTTAGAATCCCAACTATCCACATAGTTAAAAAAAAGGATTTATCACATATTGTGGACACTTTTACGAACCTTTTCGCTTTTTAATTAATTAAAAGCAAAAAATCACCAAAAAAAAAAAAGCAAGGACGTAGCAAAAGAACACAGAACTAGGTTCAGATGAATTAGCGAACACGATCAACTGCTCGGCAGTGCTGGCAAACACAAACTAAATGAATTGTGAACCTTGTCGCGTATCTTCTATATTTTATCAATTGTTCCGTAATAAATACACAATCTATATATATATATATATATATATATATATATATATATATATATATATATATATATATAACACAAATATTACGCAGATAAATGACATTTATAGAGATTGGGCTTTCTGGCCGTCTCTGGACTATAAAAATGCCAATATATGGGCTAAAACTGATAAACTCTATAAGAAATCACCGATTATGTCTCGAGTGGCAGCGCACTTACAACCTAACATAAATTACCTTTGCTATTTTGTCAGATTACGAATTTCAGCACGCTTTGCTTCTACTCGCTTACTATATGAACAGGGCGTATAAGTTCTTAAAACTATCAACATTTTAAATAATATTTGCAGATGTTGAAAATTGGAGAATTGGAAAATTATAGTCGTAACAAATTACAATGTATCTCTTCGTCTTAAGACTATAATCAAGTGCGAGAATTATGCAGTAATTTGTACTAAGACCAGCTCAGAAAATATTTCATTTCTTAGAAAAAATGTATTTTTGTATAAATAAAATTTTACCAAAAACAAGATGTATGCATAAAAAATATGATAGAAAGCTCTAGACGAGTGGAGATAGGATACCCTGAGCCCCAACCGATCTATAACATGTTTGTAAGATAAATAATAAAAAAATATGACGTTGCCATGAATCAAATTAAATTTGAGGGTTTAATATTTTTGTGATAATGCATGTAACAGGCAGAAGGAAGCGTGGCAAATTCCATAAAGTACCTGTATTCTTGATCAAAATGATGAGCTAGTTGATCTAGCCATATCGACAAAAGCTTGTGACTTGGAATTTTAAATGTATACTCGTAAATACGAGTTCTTTTTTCAATAGCCCAATCCATTTCCTTATTATCGATTAAATTCGATGGATTGACTTTGTTTTCGAAACGTAAACATAGCATAACATAAAAGCTCGAGGCTTCAGAACCGTGTAGGTTCCTGTTATGAATATGCAGATTTTCTACATTTTTAAATTTGTAAAATTTATTAAAACCCCTCCCCTTTCATCCCCACAAAATCGCACCAAACGTATTTCAAACACAAGAGACTTGTGCTTTGACAAAAATAAACATTTGGATGCCATAAATGTGCAAAAAAGTTTCAATTAAGAAGAAAAATTATTCAACAAATAAAATCTCATGCGCAGGTCGCGGCGTAAGCTGCACAGTAAGCAGAGCGCGAACTTATATGGGCATGTGTATGTGTTGTTTGTAACGTTTTAATACATGCGTAGAATAGTTAGTTCAGGGTATCTCCTAGTCGAGCAGTGCTAGAATATAAAGCACTGCACGCATTTAAGTACATGTCTAGGCAAAATGCGTTCGCCTCACGTGCTTCTGAGAGTTGGTCTTTTCAGTTACTTAGCAGATTTAAGTGTAATCCTGCATATGATATATATATATATATATATATATATATATATATATATATATATATATATATATATATATATTTTAATGAATATTTGACAATTTAAAGAATTTTGAAAAATATAGAGCCGGTATCCCAAATATAATAATATCCAAAATGTATATGAGTCGTTAGGTCGAAAGATGTACTTAATTTTATAAATGAATTTCGATAATTTCCCGTTTTAATATATATAATCTAATTAACATCGACACGGGAAAAGTTATCGATCATGTGAATCGCTATAGACAAATAAGTTGAAAGTCTCTAGATCCTATAGGTTCTGAGATCGCGGTTCATACATGCGGACATCGTCATCCTGATCAAAAATATATATATATATATATACTTTATAGAGTCTGCCACGCCTCTTTCTGCCTCTTACATACATTTTACATTTATAACGGATATCACATTTTAAATATGTTCAGTGTATAATAATGACATACAAATAAAAAGTAAAGCTAAATTTTTCAAAAGCAAACAGTTCACATTCGTGTATATTAGTCGTATGCTTAAAAACCCGAGATTAAGATAGATAATAGATGGTTGCACTCACACCACGCGTTAAATTCAATAATCTCGAATTTAATTGAATATGTAACAATATGAGTGCGTGTGGTGTCTCATAGTATATGACATTCCGCGTGATGAGTAAGAATAAATAAGGGAAAAATTTAGGTAATTACTCATGCAGTCATCAGAAATGGCTGGGAAAAAAGCCGACGAAACTGTGTTTGTTAGATAAAGGGCGAAGTGAAATGTGCGAATTGTATTTCTTATGCCAATACAGCAACAAGAAAGCAAAATCAACCTCTCGCTCACACGCATTCGCAGTCGTTCGAGTCGTTTTGCTCTTGCGCTATGCGACCGCACTCCCTCACTCCAACTAGTTGGGCATTGTTCACTTGAATGTAGCTTATTTTGTCATTCACGCAGGCCTCTAATAGATAACCAATTGAACTGTTATAACGTAATATGACACATGTGTAAAACAATCGATATGATTTGTAAAAATCAATTTGTTGCATAAAGCTAAAAGTTGTCAATATATATTGGGAGCCCAACAACCAGCTTTCATTAGCTTTCAATGGATTGATATGTGTATGAGATTTATATTTATGACGAGATTGCGGTCTCTATCTATCTACATGATTCTTTTGATCTCACAGCGCATTGGCTGGATCGTGCGAATCTGGTGCTCATAGCTCGATCATATTAGAATTAGTTTATCGTTTGAATGGAGCGGCTACATATGTACCTGTGTATAACATGCAGTGCTCGACATGACGACAGCTAGAGTCACTTACGCACAGGTAACATAAACTGAACTTGTTTGCATTTAACTTAGGGCTTCACGAAACAGCTCAACCCATACAGTATGATACGATACCATTCAGTAGATTATGTATTATCTACTTCCATATGCCAATGTGCGACGGCGATATGTCATGCAGCTCCTAAGCGAATTAGCAAACAGTATAGCCAGAGATAATGGGATACACCTATATATAACAAAAATATATGTATATATGTATAGTCGAAAGTCGAAAGTGTTACAAGCTTTCATGAAGTGCACAACGGATGACTATAATGAAATTTCTTCTTAACCACAAGCTTTATTTAGATCAAATATAAAAATCGATAACACTGTGTTTCCTAATATCTAATTTACTAGTTTCTAAAATTACGTTTTTGAAATGCAATCTTACTCGCAGCTCAGCTCAAAAGATCCCCGACAAAGAATATGTCAACTTTATTTTACGGATATTTTTTATTGCAAAATACTATCAAAATTGTTAGCTAACGTAATCACCACATGACTCACTCAGTACATGGGAAATCATTCGAATGAATCACATGTCAGACGTATTTGATAAAATCCACAAATATATTTATATTAACTAGCTTCAAGCAGTTAAATGGAATCGAATGAATATATACTTATCAAGGCACGCGTATAAATTATAGATTTAATACTGTCCACTAACGGTAAGAAAAGATGTTTAATCAAATTTTTTCGACCGCGTCATACTCTTTTAAAGTATGCCCGACTAGAGTTTATTGCTTGTTTTATCAAAGGTGAGGTTCAGTGCACCTATACATCATATCAAATTTTATAGTTCCTATAAACGCTATTTCTCTAATGGAAACAATTATGTACTTCTATTAAACAAATGCACGAGGCTCTACTTTAATGGAAACCTGGCAAATGTATTATTGTCATTTATTTTCGAGAGTTATTGGCGCAATTATTTTATTTATGACCTGTTATGGATTAATGCACATGTGTCGGTTCTAAATATTAATGTAAGTTTTTCACTAACCTAGTTTTTAATTATTTTCAGTATAGTACAATATATCTTGACTGAGCCGAACACTTGGTTTGACTAAACCGTATACAACTTCATGGGAATCGTTTGTGCTTTTACCTAATAATAGATTAAGCTATTAGATACGATGTCATAAAGCACACAAGATGACTTAAAACTAACTGTAAATGGTGATATCTTTTAACCATCTGCGGCTAAACAGATGATCGCAAAGTAACACCAAATTCGTACTATAAATTGCTTGCTTAACCAATTTCATACATCGATATGCAAAGTCATCGTGATAATCGTTTAAGCGCAAAAGTAATCGCACTTAAATTCAATATATTAATAAAGCTTTCAATCCGACGCACTCAAACATACAAGCACTTAAGTATCGCACGGTCTGCGCTGTTTATATGGCCATCAGCTGCTGAGCGTCTGCATATTTCATTAGATGCACCGTTTGCGTTTACGTTTATAAATAATGATTGAAATAAAAATAGAAAGAAGCAAAAAGATTTTGCTGACACACTATAGAAACATAGCAAACGGTCAACAGCAGCAATCTTAAAACAGGCTCATTAGCATATATATATATATATATATATATATATATATATATATATATATATATATATATATATATATATATATATATATATATGCGAGCGATGCGGCGTCATTCAACGGTTTATCAGCGTTTTTGTTTTGGTCTACTCATGCATGCATTATATACATATTCGAAAGGAAGTGAGAAAAGATACGTACGAATAATACCGCTATCCGTTGAGAACTACTTCGTCGTGTAAACAGCTGTGGGCCCCATGCACACACACTCACATACACATATACCCAGGTATAATATAAAAATATAAAAAAAATATTCGATATAAAATTGGACTATCTGAGTGTTTCTTCCTATGGTGCACTTTGTCAAAACCTCCTCTAAACAAACCACGCGCACCTACGTGTGTCTAAAACGCAAAACCGCAATGTAACTTCCGAAAAAAAAAAAACAACACAGATGTGCACCACTAACAAAAATACTGTAGTGTGTGCTTGCCATTTGTGTACGTCAGCTGAATGTTAGCTGAATTAAGTATCGCATATCGCTTATCGCTTATCGATATACATTTAGTGTAGCCGCGTATTTCAAATACGGAAAGTGAAGCGTAACGGACGAAACACTGGCAAATACCTTATTATTTATTGTTGCATTTGTCGTTGTTCTTTGTTTTTCAAATTAATTTCTTAGCAAATGTATAGACTGATTTATTTATTTAACATATCACGCACACTTCGTTCGATGGTCAAGCGACTATTAAATTTGAAACGATTAACGGCTCTAATGGCTGCGCGAACAGATGTGTAACGCCTTAAAGTTCCCAGTCGATATAAGAATTGTCAACTTTATAAAATTTTAATTTGCACGTGTTTCATTAATAATTAGTATTCAGCCGAAGGTTAAAGACATACCTGACTTTTCCCATTGAAAATGGGAAATAAGGGTATAATAGTTTTGTGCAAATGTATGTAACAGGCGGACGGAGGCGTGACAGACGCCATAAAGTATATATTCTTGATAAGGACGACAAGCCGAGTCGATTGATCCCTGTCCGTCTGTCCGCATGTATGAACGCGTCGATCTCAGCTTCTATAAGAAATTTTTTTGTAGGTCCGTGTATAGCACGCACATATAAAGTTTGTTGCAAATATTTGATAACTATTCGCATTTAATTGTTATCGAATAAAAATAGGATTGAAATACAATAAATAAATTATATCTCGGACGTCTAAGAGCAAGAGCCTCCAATTCTTAAAATTTAAGTTCAGTTGGAAATATGACTATTATGTGAAGGCGGTTGCATCTCCACCAATAGGATATGTAGATCATATGCTTATTTCATTAAAATCCATTAAGTAGAACAAAAATAATTAAACAAAACGTTTGGCCAATTTGCAAAAGCACATCTCAGCAGCGCCACGCGCATTGGTTCGAATCCTGGTCTCGTAATTTCGTTTTTTGATTTTAAACGCTTTTGAAATGTATAATATAAGATTAAAATTAATTTGTTTTTCAAAAAATTGAAGACTTATTAAATAGGTGAATTTAAAGACTGACTTACGTATAACAACTTGAACATAAAATATGTATTTTCTTAAGAGCTACATCTATGCGGCTTGCCATATATCATAGCTTTTTTTATTCCAAAAAGAATAGATGGCATATAAAATGGTTTTTTTTATTTGTACTTTGAAGGAGAGTAAGCAAAAAAGTCCGAAATGCATTTCATGAATACATTACATTACATGATTAAAAATTATTATTATCGTCGTTGAGTTCGGTGAATTCAATTATATAGCACCAATTTATTACTACCATATCAACGTACACTTATGCATAACAAACTGATGAATTAACAGGTACAAAACTTATACTGTCAGCGGCCAGAATATTTATTTTCTGCCCGCCTTATTTTATCCAGATTCAAACCCATTTGGCGCTTCAGCTCGGCTCGGGTCTCCTGGACCTGGGCAATCACAACGTTCATGCTAGCCTGATAGATGCAGTAGTCGTAAACGTTGAGGCGCACCTTGTTTTTCTCCATGGCACCATAAAGAAACGAGTAGACGATGTGACCCACAGGTATATAATACTTGAACCAGTTATGCATACGACCGCTGTACCAAAGACGTATACAATAAAATATAATATCAGTATGGATGTGTGGCTTTGGCTCGATGAGAATTTCACTAAAAAATCTAGGCTTAAAATCGATTTTAATCGAATTCAAAAGTGCTTATAATAAATAATTTTACATATAAGAAGACATTTCACTCTAAAATCAAAACTGAACTGACAATCGATATTAATCTATAATTTAGTGCATGAATATTATAATTGCTTTACGCTTTTTTTGTACTAACAAACTAAACAAGAAAAAAAAAACAAGGAACAAAGAAAAAATGAAGAAACTTTACTTACACCAGCTCCGATTTATCATGTAGAAAGTTGACGAAACGTGCCAAATTTTCAACATCTTTGCGTAGACTGTTGACGAGTGGGCATAGATCAGAAGAGTGCAGTCTGATTAGCTTATAGGCTTATACTCACTTGGCCTCCGATTCTTCTACAGTAGTGCCATCACGGACAAGTCGCACCTCAAGGTAAAAGCCATGACTGTATTTGTAGCGCAGATATTGCATACTGCCAATGGCCAACATTTCGCTATTCTGAAAGAGCAGTATGAAGTCGGCTAGCACCTTGCACTCCAACTCATCGTTGGTGGCAAATATAATGGTCTTGCCGCAGTAACGTAAATAGCGTAAAATATTCCAGATTTCACGTCGCGTCGTTGATGGCATGCCACAGGTGGGCTCATCCAGAATGAAAATCTTATTGTAGGAAACTAGGGATAGTGCAACATTTACTTTCCTTCGCTTTTCCGGCGTCAAGGAGCCGCATTTGCGATGCATCCAGCCCGTCATGTTGAGCATTAGGCAAATGTCGTGCATTTTTTCACCGATCTTGTTCTCTGTCACGCCACGTATCATACATAACAAACGGATGTGTTCGCGGGGTGTTAGTTGGTTGAGAAGTCCATAATGCTGTGGACAGTAGCCAACGTAACCTAAAATGGTGTCAAGATCGTATTTGAAGTCCAGACCCCTCACATAGATTTCGCCAAAGGCAAACCCATCCACGCCTACCAGCTGCCGTATTAGATGGCTTTTGCCAGAATTTCGGGGTCCAAAGATACCCATACTCATATATCTGGCGTATTCAATACGTTAGCTTAGACTCAAATTTACCTATATATGCACATAGTCTGACTTACTTATTTAGCGCAAAAGAGACCGTATCCACCTTGTTTCCCCTGACAGGTAGTTTGGCTTCAACCTGATCGACAAGAAACACCGACTGCTTACACTTACTCATATCCGCCTCGGCGATCTTTTGTTTTACATCTGCCACATCGCTGTCATCGAAAGGGTAGGTTGATGTACGCATATTACTTAAGCTATGGGAAAACAGGTACAGTTTACATTAAATCCTAATTGCAATTGAACAGAAATGCAAATTTACTAAAAAGACTATTTGCCTGATATTCATTTGCTTTAATAAAATATATCTGACCACAACTGGAGGCACAATCTCATTGTACTATGAATTCCAAGTGTCATTTGATTTGATTTGATTTTATAATTTATAATAGTAAATAATAAAAATGTAGTATATTACACTACATTTCATCTCTCTAACTGACCTACCACATTCAATGTGCCAGATACCAACAAAAATCTTCAACTAAAAGCATTATGTCGAATGCGTGGTCATAACGCGAACAAATGCGAACGTTTAACTAAGAATTGCGCAATAAACGAAACAAACGGTGTTTTCGATCATGTCAAAGGAAATCCGAATCCGATTTAATTGATATGTGAATGAATATGAAATATGAAATCATATGACTTCTGACATATGAAATATATAATACTCCTAATTATTGTTCATCTATCTCTAAATATAACTATAGAAATAATATATATATATATATATATATATATATATATATATATATATATATATATATATATATATATATATATATATATATATATATATATATATATATATATATATATATATATATATATATATATATATTTATATATCAAATATTATTGAACATACAAATTTTGTGGTTCACTTACTTTCTGGATGAATGAAACTTTTTTTCTTTGCGATGCAACTCGATCCAGAATATTAAGAGAAGTCCAATAACCGCTGCCAGTATCATGAAGGTCAAAGCCGGTAATATACCAGGATCGGACCATGCAAAGTGTGTGATAGCTGTGAAGCAAAATGAGAATAACCTTTTTCAACTACTTGGAAACTAATTACATTTGCAATGGGGCACCAGCTCGTGCATATTTTGGATATTACAATTTTTAATGGCAGCGCACTTAGTCTGGCACAAACGCTTCTCCAAGCAACGTATGTAGATGTTGCTTATCCCGTCGAGCAGCGAAAAGCCAGGCGACAGGCACGCCCCATAGAAGAAGATGATATTGCTTGTGGCGACATCCCAATAGACAATATAGAGCACCAAGCCCGTGAGGCTCTGAAACAGAACAGAGACAAGAAAGGCGCGCACAACAGACCTGTTCACATACATGGATATCACATAGGTGATCGGTAAGGCGGCCAGCCCATAAATAGTAAGCAGCAGCAGCAGCAGCATATTTTCAGTCATACCAAAGCCACCAATGTTCGTACAAGCCACAATAATTACAATTATTACCGTATAGATAAAATATGTAAATAGATCCCAGAGCAGATTGACGCCCCAATATATCTGCAATCGCAAACCCGCGATCACCTGCAATACGCGCAGCCGGCATATCTGCTCCTCCACCAATGGTATGATGAAAATTGACACAACCAAGGGCAATATGCAACCTACTGCAAGTGGAGCATTGATATGGGCTAACTCATTGTCCAGTAGATTGATCTTCATGGAGAGCGGTGTCGGCATCGGATGACAGTCCATTAGGGCTGCATATTCCGTCTTATTCGAGTACAGTAACCTGCAAGAGATTCCGAGGAACAATTGGAATGAAACATCTGGAGGGGACAGCTGATAACAATAAGAATGGGCCAATTGAGAGTAATAATTTTGGAAATTTGAGAGTACTAAAAGTGGAGCTATTGACGAAATGTGCCTTGAGACACCTGAATGAAATTGGACTGCAACAATAGGAATGGAACAGTAGGAATGAAACTGTTATGAAACATTGTAACATGAAATAATTAAAATTATATGAAATGAAATAATTGAAATCATTTGAATATGCAATTGGAATGAAACAATTGAGAATCATATGGAATGAAACAATTAGCGAGAAATACTGAAAGACAGTTGAAATGGAACAATTAAAAACAATTGGGATTGAGTACTCACTGTATTATGATATTGTGTAGTAGGTTCAGCAGCAAAGGTGCGGAATGGAACGTATCCTGGTTAATATAACCATAGAGGTCCTGGCCAACTTGCTGTATTGCGCCCAAGCTGGCGCTGCCGCTCACAGGGTGTATATATTCGCCCTTCTCGCAGGAAAACGAGTTCGCTTCAAAGGTGCGCGATAATTTATTAGACTTCTTGTATGCAGGTATAAGGGAAGTTGATTTAATTTCAATATAGCCGCATTCCTTAATATTTGGAATTCTATTCAAGTACTCCTCGCTACCTTTGAAGCCAATAGGAATCATGTTAGTTCGCACTTTGGGCACAGCCAGTACTATTGCCAATCGAGTGATAATCACGATAAGTATGAAGCAAGTAAATATCATGACAACGGGCCACACATTAGGTGCTGAATGGATCATCTTCTTGAAGAACATGGCGCGAACTTGTTGCTTCTTCAGTTGTTTCTTCGATACCACAGCGTATTTAAAGGTTTGCGCTATTTAATGTGTATATAATCGATAAAACGATTTAATGCAATCTTATCGATTTACTTACTGACATCGGGAATAAACTGCTGCTGCAGTCGAAACGATGTCACCAGCTTCATATAAATGTCCGACATCTCAGAGCCCACGACTCGTATGTTCTCAATGCCCAGCTTCTTGCGATCGTTCTCCAAGTGTATTAACAGCTTTTGCAAACGCGGCCTATGCTCAGCATTTATTTTATAGGTCAATGTGTCACCGATTTCATTTTCTGGTTCGGTTCTCGGTATATAATTGCATATGAACTCTGTTATTGGAGTATCCGGTATATGGGGTTTCTTGATTAACACCTGACAAAAATTATATTTATTTTTTTGTACATTTATACAATTTAGTGAATCTTGTAAGTTTGCGAAAATTTAAACGCTTTCCTGAAGCTTGTAGTAGAGCTTTATAACATATAGAAGAAACTTCCCACAAAAGGAATATAAAGAAACAAAAGGAAAAACTATTGATACTATACTACATATAGGGATAAGACAGACCAACGATACTAGATCAAATTGAGTAAACAAAAAGTAGTATATGATCTAGCGTATACAATCAGTACCAAAAAATTTGCACGATCAGATCAAATTTTTTTAATATTTTAACCTTTTGAGTCCTTTTTATAGAAAAAACAACAATTTTTAAAAACACCATTTCAAAACTAAAACGTCCATTTTTGAAGGCCCATATATCATATTTTAAAAATATTTATTCATTTGGTGGAAGAAATTTATCCTAGGAGAGGGCTTCTCTTCAGTAAAATCAACAGGGACTATCTCGAAAATAGACAATTTTTTATGAACGTAAAATAAATCAGTTGTCAACTACCTATTTTAAAGTTCTAGCTAAATGCATATTCAACTTACCAACTCAACAGAACTGCTGAATTTGGAACGTAGAAAGAAAGGAGTACCGCTCGCTTCCAGTACACCCATGCTTAAGATGCCAATGCGATCCGCAATGGCCTCGGTCTCATCGATGCTATAGGTGGCAACAACAAAAGCATGCCCCTCCTTTTCGAGGGACACAATGTTCCAGAATATCCGCGTCTCATGTGCCGTCATATCTTTCGTGGGCTCCTCCAAAACAATTAGTTTCGTATCGCCTGCAATGGCGCAACAAAGGCCGACGACTCGTCTCTCACCGTATGTAAGTTTACTGATTCGTGTCATGCGGTTTGCTATATGCTTTTCGATAATATCTATCCACTTGTTATACTCTAAATTGTAACGATCCGCGCTCAGATCTTGGAGCTTTAGCTTAACATGGTAGCTAATGGTCTTATCAATTGATAAATTGGGTGAAAGGCCATTCTCGAAGCTTCGAAAGTCCACAATGTTTCGACAGCGACGTAAGTCAGCGTAAATATTCTCCCCCAAATAGAGGACATGACCGCGTAATGGGTATTTAAGTGCACATAAGACGCGCAACAGAGTAAGCTTACCTGATCCCATATGACCCAATAGTACATAGATCTCACCCATATAGATTCGCATTGAAATATTCTTTAGTACTTTGCGCTCAGATGTCTGATGCGATGTGAATATATGACGCAAACGGACTATCTCCTTGCTGCCAACATCCCCAAATTCAAAATTATGCCAGCTAGGCGATCGTCCCATATGGATAGGGGCCTTATCTACAGCACTCCGCCGCTTCTTATATAGCATACGCCGACTTAGCAATCGTCCGGGTATTCGCCACTGTAGAAACCATAGTATAAGTATGGAAACTAGTACATTAAGAAGTCCAGATAAAAAAAATGAAAGATAGTCCATAATCTGGAGGGTTCCCGGTTCGTCAATTACACGATGAATCATTTGCACAGTATGCGGTATTTGATTGCTAAAAAATACCATCAATATAAAGTAAACATAGATCCCGTGTAAGTCCCAATAACGTTTGAGCATTAACCCAAAGACCGCATAATTGAACGTCCAAAGGATGACAGCAAAGAGTACTCCATTGATTTCATCTCTGAAAATCTTCGATATGATTATAGCCGATAAGATCAGCTCCATCGTTATGATCAGCATAAACACAATTATTATCAATAACGCTAGTGGAGCAAAGATCCCATCAGCAACGGACCAGTAAATCTGGTGATAGAAATTATAACCATATACACATACATCGAATATGAGTTTAGCAAACTTACAAAGGTTGCGACCATTATTAAAAGCCCAAGACAACCAAGACGTATCATCAACACAAGCACTATGCATGTATATTGTGTACAAAAACTATATCCATAGTGCCATTGATGTGTCAGAACATTATCCTTCATTTGTGCAGCTATATTCTATATGGAAATTAAAATAATAATAAACAAGTAAGAAAGCTCTAGTCGGGGTGCCCGACTAGGAGATACCCTGATCCCAGTCCTCTGAGTTTTTTAATATTTTCTGTAGTTTGTATCGAGTATTCAAAAAAAAAAAAAAGGAAAATAAATAAAAAATGACATTGCGAGACCAGGATTCGAACCCGGATTGTCTGCGCAACGTGCGCCAACTCTACCAACACCGCCACTTCATAATTAA